>VZUI01028230.1:0-21588 GCA_013401135.1 Cettia cetti
GAAAAGAAAAGAAAAGAAAAGAAAAGAAAAGAAAAGAAAAGAAAAGAAAAGAAAAGAAAAGAAAAGAAAAGAAAAGAGAACTCGCTGCTTTCCAGTGGCCTGGCTGCAAACCCCTTCCCATTTGCTTCCCAAACCCCCTCCCGCCTCCCACCCACATCTGCAGCCCACCCTACCTCGCTGCGAGCAGCACAAGTCACCTGGACCGGCTGTGTTCAAAGGTCCCAGCTCCCGGAGATGCTGCTGGCAGGCTGGCCGGGGCAGGAGCCGAGGAGGGCAGCGCATCCTCCCGCCCGGCGAGCGGCTCCCGCGGCTGCCTCCGGCCCCGGCTGCTCCCTGACAATCTGGTTTAAGTTACGTTGGCTGTTTCTGAGCGCTGCTTTGCTCCGCTCCGCAGATATCCCCGTCCCTTCGCTAAAGAGGTTACCAATAGTTCTGAAAGTTCCGCGGAGGGTTTGGGCTCCGCGGCCGCCTCTGCTCTGCCGGGCCGCTCCCGCTCCCGGTCCCGCCGTGCTCCTCGTCACCGGCACACCCGGTCGGGCTGGCTCGGACCCGTTTACATTTTAGAATATGTTTTCAATTTCCTCCAGCTCTTCCCACCTATGTCTCGCCCTGCTTCCCTCTCGGCTCCGGGAGCCGTGGAGCCCACGGAGGACACGGGGAAACTTTCGCCGCCCGACCCTGCGGGAGGCGGCGGGGCCGGGGCGGCTCCGCGGGGCTCCGGCGGGCGGAGGGGGTGTCCCGCCAGGGTAGGGAGGGCTCCCTGCCCGCTCAGAGTGCAGGAGCCCCGCGTTGAGAATGGCACCCGCGGGACTTGCCCAGCCCTGCCGGGTGCAGAGCTGCCTCTTCGTGCAAGCAAAGCTTTTCCCTTCACCGAATTCGGGATTTGGGGGGGACAAAGGGGCGCACCCGCTGCCCTGCCGTGGCTGGAGGGACAGGGGCTGTCTGCGTCCAGCTCCACGCAGCCCCGCAGTGTCTCCCAGCCCTCCTGCACCCTCTGCGCCTGTATTTGCCTGCGAGGGTTTGCGGGTGCATTTGTGCGGCTGAACGCGGGTGCAGCGGGCGTGTGGGGGAATAGTGCCTCGCACACGCGTGTGCAAAGGGCTGTCAGCTCAGAGGACGCACACGGGCACGACCTCCCTCCGCCACTGCTGCCCCGGGTTCCGCCACTGCCCGAGGCCGCCCCGAGGGGCTCCTCCTGCCGTCCCCGCGCCCGTTCCCTGCTCGGGAGCAAAGGGTCCGCCGCCGTGGAAAGTTTGCTCAACTCTTGGCGTGGGGGAATGGTCCCTCACGGGGCCCTCTCCTCGGCTCTCGGGTGCACACCCCTCCCCAAGCGCCTGCCTGCAGGGATGGCTGCAAAAATCTGGTGTTCTTTAGGTTCTCTATCCCGGTGTCCGAACGATAGCACTGGTATCGGGGGACATAAATGTCACCAATTCTCCCTTTCCGGTCGGCAGGCAGCTCAGGGCTCTCTCCCTGTCAGTGTTTTGGAGAGGAACCGAGCCCCATGCCCCTCTCCACGATATTTCGCTCCCCCTTCTGTCACCGCACACCCCCACGGCCCGGCCGGGGCTGCGGGACGGGCCCCGGACCCGGGAGGCGACACCGGCTGGGAGGGTCCCGGCCTGCCCCGGGCCGGTGTGCGGGCACCGGGGAAGTTGAGAAGGGGGAGAAAGGGGAGGTGAAGGGGGAAGAGAATCCTTTGTGTTTTTGTCATCCTTTGTTCCGGAACTAACTTGACCAGTGTGGCTGGGAAGCAGGACCGTTTCGACTGGAAAAAGCAGGGGAGAGGGGGGTTCTTTTGATCCTCTTAGGGGAAATGATGTTCGAGGAGGTGGTTGGAGGAGCTGACACCGGCGCTGGGCTCTCTCTGCGGCGGCTCACAGCAAAATTTCGTTGAAGGCACTATTTCTGCCTTGCCTGGGAACTTTGGGCTTTAGTTATCCGTGTGGCTCCTAGGAGCTGGGCTTGCTCCTCTCTGCTCATCCGTTCCCAGGGAGAGAAAACTGTGTGTAGTGCTAAAATGCGGCAAGACAAAATAATCAGCTTTTAAAGTACGTGTTGGCTTGGGGGTGGGGGACAGGGAAAGGGGCAGAGAGTAAAGCAAAATAAGTCTACTGCCTGGAGAAATGATGCAATGTTACTGCTGCCCAGTGGCAGTAACCGGAATTGGGTCATTTTAGGGACAAACGCTGGCAAAATTCAAGTCACGTCCACTTTTGATATAAGGATGTATCCTCTTTAAAAATTGTTATGCAAAAGACTCTCGTACGTGATCTTCTTGCGATAAAAAGCAGCAAGCCAAATATTGGAGCCCGAGTCAATAATGTATGAACAGATTAAGCAACCTTTCTCCCAGGCAATTATTTCAGCAATTGAAAATCTCGCTCGCTCCAAATTTCAATAATAATAATAATAACAATAATAGCAAAAGTAAATAAAGCCCAACGCAAGTGAGATGGTCTCCTGCTCCTTAGCCCTTGCTCGGGAAGAGTGGGTGGATTTATTTATTTTTTTTTCCCCAGCAGGGAAGAGTAGCCGAGAAGGTATTTAAACCACCAGCAGCTTGAAAATCGCAACAATTCATAATAATCTGCGGATGGCGCGAGTAAACAGGCATATCTCTGGGCCACCGGCCTGCGGGGTTTATTTGTCTTTAAAGCTCGGGGTAAATGAAGTTTCCGGCTGTGTAATTTTAACAAAAGGTGATAGAAAACGCACTGGGGGAGTAATAGATGGTGGCACCGTGGATCAGAGGGGGGAATGGGTTTAATGCTGATTTATGTGCCGAGGAGCGGGGAGCGCCGCCGCCGCCGCGGGAGCAACGCGAGCAGCTCCGCGGGTGCGGGGGCTCCGCGGGTGCGGGGGCTCCGCGGGGGTGGCACGGCCTCCCCGGGCCCGGAGCAGCGCCTTGCGGAGGAGACGCTGCCGGGAGGCGGCTTGTCCCGGCACCTCCCCGCGTGGAGAGAGACACGCGTCCTTCCTGGCCGAGATCGCCAGAAGATCACGAGGGGAAAACAAATTCAGCTCCGGGAGAAGGGCCGCGGGTGCTGCCAGGGGGTCTGGCAGCTGAGAGACGAGGGCAGAAGGCAGAGACCCGGGACGGGTTTCCCCGAGCATCCTTGTGGCTAAAGTCGCCGCAAAACTTCAAGAAATTTCCACACTTTTACACTTCACGTCCCCTGCCCGAGCTGCCGGCCACGCAGCGGGCAGATTGCCTTTGCTAACCTCTCTCTGGCTCCACCACAAAACCTGCCCTCGTCTGCACCGCTTCTGATCGTGGTCTTGAATTTGGTCGATGGTGCAGTGGCAATAACCAGCCATCGTTTTGGTTGCAAAAGAAAAGAGCAAGTCAAAAGCAAGGGGATTGAACTTTCTGGAGACAGCCTGGGGTAGACTGGGGTTTCCACCCTCGAGGATTTTCTACCTCTAGGAGAAACCACGACCAGGTTTCAGATGAGGGATGGGACTTTGGACCCGTTTGGGGGCTGTGTGAGAGGAAGATGAAAATATTATTTGGGAATAATGCATCTGAGTGAAGAGGTCTGTGGGAGCACGGAGATGTTGGAGCACCCAGCCCCACCGACCTGCTCCAGCTAAGACCCTTTTCCAAGATGTGCCAGAGCACAATAGAAATACTCGCTAGCATGGCACTTCACCTGCACACCCAGCCCTGCAGCCAAATCCCACATCCCTCTCCAGACAGCAGCCTTACATTCCTGAGCTAGACAAATGATGAAAAAGTTCCAGTTACCGTCTAATGAAAGGCCTCCATCTCCCTTCCCCCAGAGGTTTCCGATGCACATATAATTAGCTCTCAATATTTCATGAATATGGGGTTTTACTAATTCCTTTTCACTCAGGAGATTTCGCATTCGCCGTTTTGCCCTCTCTGTCATTTTGCACAAAGCCGTGGCTGTGGGAAGGGTGGCTGCGGGTTGGGGTGGGTTCTTTTAGCTGGATACACAACATCCTTCAGTCGCCTGAGGCCTCAGCCCAGACATCATGGGAGACACAGATCTCAAATGAAGGACCACAGCTTTTTTTTAATGCAGGAAATTAAATGTGTTGTGGGATTTTGGTCCTTTGGGGCAAGCTTTTTTTTTTTTTTTTTTTTTTTTTTCCTGAATGTAGCAATTCAGGAGCAGGTCTTCTGCTTCTGAGTTACAGCATGCTTTGGAGGGAAATTGGTACTTTCTGACCAAAAAAAAATAGCAGTAATCTCAGACAAACCAGGAGGTAGAAGTCAAGCTAAATGTCATCAAGAAATGTCCCATTAAATCTTAGTGATCTTCCACAATAGCAACTTCAAATTTTCTAAATACTACACAAGTGTATTAGTAAGGACAACTCCAAGTTCCCACTCTGTACAATGATGGGGAAGACTTTGTCAGCATCATCTTTTATTTTTTTCTTTGTCTAATTATGCCAGAGATATTGACTATTTTTTTTTTTTCTCATTCTGCGCTGTCCAAATGTGTGTGCCTCGAGTAAAGTGATATAATGATAGTAAAGTCCTGGGGGAGTTTTCCTAAACACACTGCAAGAACAAAGTTTGGTCCTCCAGTTAAAGCAGATTTAGACTAATGGACTTTTCACCATATCCCTCAGTGCTAAATACTGGCATTTGCAATGCAGTGGATGAGTTTCTGTAAAGGAAACCCCCAACCAGAAACAGCTCATTAAAAATCCCATTATCCCCATAACTCGCTTATTATTAGTTTAAATGACTGTCTTATGATTTGTAAGAGGGAAAACAAATCCTAAAACAAATTATACTTATAATCACTGAGCCTGGTGGGCAATGGATTTTATTTGCCACACATTTTTAGTTGGATGTTAAAGAGGTTTTTTAGTTTACAATAATTGCTGTCTCTCTATGTGGTCCATTGAAGGATAGCTTTGTTTTCTCACATTAAACTTTGTGAGTCACTAGTTACTGTGCTTTGCCTATTTCTTAATAACAACTTTACACTTACATGGGCCTTTTCCACCCTGCAATTCTATAGCTGTTTACTAGGAAGCCAAGAGGAGCTGGTGAAAAGGAGAGGAGTTCCCTGAGCAATTGACATGGATGCAGGATCAGAACCTGCAGGCATTCTGCTGAGCTCTGAGTCACGTTCAACAGGATATTTCCCTGTGTCAGAGGCAGAGTTCATTCCCATAATGTCTGTCTGTGGGTGTGCTGCAGTGGGATTTTTTTCTGTGCTCATCAGTCCCTGGGGGTGATGGTGCAGGTAGTGAAACCCCACAGGAGCTGGCAAGTTTGGAGGTTATAAACCCAGGCCAGTGCTGCCTACAGGAAATATCTCAGAAGCTGAAAGTATCTCCTTTAGCTCTCTGGGGAGTGACCTGCTGCAGAAGCAGGACCCTAAGGGAGAAAGGGATTATTCATCTCTGCTCTGGGCTGAGACAGGCAGTGCTGGGATCCCATCAGCTGCAGGCTCTGCTGCAAGGGGTCCAAAGCCCTGCAGATACAGAGCAGTGTGATGTGTGCAAGAGACTCATGGCAGAAGGGCTTCCAAGAGAGCACTGCCCCCATTTTTACTGTTCTCTGCTGCACCGTGATAATTGTTTAATCTGGTTTCCAATGTGCACTCTTTGCTGTTTGTCCCACGAGTTCAGAAGTCAATACAGTTTTTGATCCAACAGTGATTTACAAATCCACAGTTCTCATCCGTGCTTTAAGGAAGTGCCATATGTGCAATCTCACGGGCCAAATTCTCACCTGGAGTAAACTGTTGTGGAGAGAGACCTTCATCGAGCTGTCCCTGCCCCACTGCTCCCAGTACAGGCTCAGAGCAGCGCATACCCCAGGGCTCAGGGCTCACTGCAGATGGAAACAGCCCAGCCCCTTTTCTGGGTTTATTAATGCCCCTTTTTTTGTCCAAATGCTGGTTTCCAGAGACATCTTGTGGCTCTCACCAGCTATCACAGCTGAGCTGCTCCAAATCCCAGCACGCTGCTCTTCCTGCAGGGTTGGACAGCTGAAAGCTGCTTCCCAGGCTGCTTGCTGTTTGCACCCTGAGTCAGGTTTATTTTTTTTAACCCTCGATGTGTATTTTTGACATTGTGTGACTGCCTCGAGCTCAGGTTAGGTTATAGGGATAAGCATCAGAGTTGCAGGGGAGAAGATCTCTGCAGAGGTGCCACTGGTGTGACAGCCCTCCCAGACTGGTGTTGCCACAGGAGATCAGTGTTTGCTCCCAGGACAGCACCCAGGACTGGTACCTCAGCAGCTAAAGAAGCTCGGGGCTGTTTGGTTGCTGGTTTGGGGTTTGTTTCTTTTTTTTCATAATTTCATTTGTTGACAATGCTACGAAGAGAAATACAAAGCAGAAGCACTTTTGTGAGGAGCAGGGGAAGGACAGTGTTGGCACATGGCAGAAGCTGGGGGAGGGTTTGAATCCCTGTGTACTGCAGGCAGGAGGATCCTCTCCAGCACTTGCAGCAAAGATTTCCAGGAGCAGTTTTCCAGTTGAAGTAGCTGAGATGAACCCCACTGGGGTGTGAAAGACAATCTTTTTCAGAAAAGGGATGGTAGGAAGCAAATATGAGGATTGAATCCCATGGCTGTGTAGGTCTCATCCATCCACATGCTGACTGCACAGGCAGTGATGTGAAAGCACAGTCCTCCTAGACTGCAGTGAACAAGGACTGTTGGGCTTTTTAAATATTTTCAAAAGTAATGAATTAGCAATAATTATTCAGAAGATAAAGAAAGGTCATTTAAACCACCCAGTGTCAGCAGATCTCTTCTTGTAAACTTCTTGTTTAGACAACAAACCCATCATTTTGTCTACCAGGGTGGCTTGTTCCAGCAAGCATGGGCAGCCCTGCACCCCTGAGCGCATGCAGTGCTGCCAGCCAACTCCTCACTCATGGCCACAGAGCACAGGAGGCAGCAGCCAGGTTCAGGCAAGGAGACAAAGGCTGTTCCTCATGCCTCAGGCACACAAGGATTGTTGTGGTGCCACGCTATGCAGGATCTGTCTGTCCAACACCCAGTTAATCCTCCTCCCTTTCCGTGGGGAGACAGCAGCTACAGCTATGGTGTCTGAGCCAGCAGATTGCTTGTCTCCATCCAGCCAGGGATTCCCTTCCTATTGCACAAAGAAAGCTTCATAGATGAGGGTGATTTCAAATGTGTATCCCATAGTCACACTGACTCTTTTTGGGTCCAAGCCATCTATGCAATCTATACTTTCCCACTGGTGTATAATTTTCTTGGCACTTTCCTTGCAACAGGTGGACTGCAAAATAAGGAAACATAATGTGACTGCTTCACTCTTGACCAAGAAGAAAGATTTACTGCAGAAGACACATTGCTTACAGTTTTATGGAGATTTCTTATCTAAAGCCATGTAACACCCTATGGCGGGAGGCCACGATGTTGAGAAACTCTCAGAACATCCAAACAAATGTTTTGAAGCATGAAAGCAGCCAAGTTACCACGTCTGTGCATAACATCAGGACTCTGGGCTGGGAACTGTAGCTGAGATCACATGGTGCTCTAACCCCACTTCGCCGGTCTGGTGTCCAAGGAGCCTTGTGTAATTCATCCAGCCCTGGAGGAGAGAAGATACCCCAGATGAAAAATTACTTCCCACTGCCCAGGACAATGTGTCAAAGTGCTGGCTGTGCTGACTCAGCTTGCTGTGCTCTGTCCTTGAGCTAGTCATCAGTGTCTCCATCCAAGCGGTGGCCAAGCCCGTGACACAGCCTCTCGCACTCACGAGAGGCCAGGACTCAGATCCCTTCACCCATGGCTGTGAGCAGGTCCACACCAGACATGGCAATGTCTCCTGGTCTCTTACAGATATAAGGCACCCCATGAAGAGGACAGAGAGAGAGAGAGAGAGCTGCTGTCTCTGCCTTTGTGCTTGAGGTGGTTTTCCTGCAGGGGTTTGTAGTTTGGTGCAGTGTCCACAGTGAGAACCAGCCCCTCCGTCACAGACTCTGCTAAGCACCAAGCATGTCATGAGTTACAACTACTAAACAGCAAGGCAACACTAATAAATCTTAATCTGAAGGCTGATAAACTGTAAAACACAACATAAAATATGATGCATGGGTTGGTGTTGAGAGTCCAAGCCTCTGATCTCTTCCCACGGGTGCAAATTCTGGCTGATTTTTACAGATGGAGCTCAAAGTGGGCCAGCTGCTGTCACCCAGGCTAAAGTCAGCCTCATGACTCTTATCTATGTAATTCCTGGTTATTAATAACTTTAATAGCTGATACGTGGGACTGAATGGTGTGTGCTTTTTCAGTGAGGATAAACCATTCAATCACGTAAAGCATCGCCTAAGACGTTGCTAGATGAATCATTTAGGTTGATTGAGGGCTGTGTAAGTGATGTATTAAAGATGTGCCAAGCAACATTCCTTGATGGGGAAAATTATGTGTTTTCTGGGAGATTCATAAGCTAAGGAATTCATCTGTGGCTAGTTAAGGAGATTATTGTCTGGTGTGTGTGTATATACATGGGAGTGGGAATACCAGTCAGTCCATTTTAATAGATATCCAAAATAATCTTGGTTTGCTGAAATCAAACTGTCAGCCCAGTCTGATGCTGGGTAAACTTTTGACTCATCAAATCAAAGCTATTCTTTCTGTAACTCTTATGCTAAGGGAGAATTTGGTCCATGGGTTTCAGAGACAGCATCTGTGTGGGACATGACCAGCAGAGTGGACTCAGTGAACACAGTTCACTTTCAATGTCAAGAGAATTGCTTGCTAGGACCATTGAAAGGAGAGCTAAATATTTCTGTAACTCTAGCAAACTTTAGGATGATGTGAAAAGTGCAATAGTTATCAAAACCAGTTCAATTCCTCTTATTTTGATCCATACATTAAAAGAAATCCTAGCAACAACCCTCTTTCATTTAAGGTGGCCCTTGCTGTGACTTAAAACTGACTTAACTAGGAGGTAAGAATTATTTTAACCCTCCCAAGAAACTTTTGGTGCCTAGGATGCCATCCCAGGGCAAATCATAATGCCTCCAGTTCCACAACCACTCTTTCAGGGAGATGTTCATCTGGGCTGCCAGGGCAGGGCACAGGGTCTGGCAAGGGACAATGTCCAACCCTACACTGCCACCAAAACAGCATCTTCCCTGAACTGGTGCCTGCTTGCCATCCACCAACAGTCACATCAAGGAGGAATGAGAAAAAGCATGATCAGAGAATATATTTTGCAATATCTACATGTTTAAAACATTGTTTTTCTTTTCATTTTGTCAAAAAATCAAGTGTGTGTCCCTTGTCCCTTGAACTCCCACACTCTCAGCTGGAGTTCAGTATGGTCTTGGTTTGGATTGCCATTCAGTTCTTCAGGCTATCTTTAAAGTTTGCTTCAGTTTATGTAACTTGTGCAAAACTATGTCTCTGAATCTGAATCTCATGTTAGAAACATGAAGACAGCACTGCAAATGACAGTGTGCTGGACAATCTGGACTTTGCATCACCACTTTCAAACTGGAGCTATTTATTGTCTCGTGATCTGCTTTGTAGGATTTCCGAGTTTATAGTTGGGGCTTTTCCACATCTTCATTACATACTGTAATTTTATCATCCTCCAGTGAAGGATTTTAAATCACTGCTTAGTTTCTGCCCTGTATCCTCCATCCAAGGGCACACAGCACTTTTCTGCAAGCCTCCTCCTATCAGTTGAAAAAGTATGGGAAACCCCATTTTGGCATGTTTCCCCTTAATATTTTGCTTCCCTGCTTTGCTCTGCTCCTGCCCAATGTGCAGACAATGATGGAAGGGGCTCTCCTTTGCTCTGACTCAGAGAACACTGTTCTCCACGGAGAGGAGAGAGACAATAATTAATAATATTAACTGTATGTCAGGGACAAAACTAGCTTATGAAGAGCCCAGAGAGCTCGCAGATGGGGAGCTTATGGTCACATCAATCAGCTGAACAAGCAAATGAGAGAGGCAGGCCCTTAAGCCCATTTACTCAGTGGCTTGGTGCTCCACAGAACTCGAGTACTTTGGTTGTCTCTGTGTGCTTTATAAGGTTATTGTGGCCATTACATAGCTCACCTTCACATTACCCATAATGGCTTTGAGAGATGTTTAAAGTGAACTTCAAAGAAAGCTTAGAGTTGCTTAAAGCTGTTGAGGGAACTTTAATATCCAGTAGCTTGGGCAAGGTTTAATCCACAGGGAAGCGTGTCAGGGTACAACTCCCAGAGTGGGCTGCAGACCCTTTGCCTTGGCCTGCAAGGGTGGGCATGGCTGGATACTGCTCTGATGGGAAAACCAGTCCTGGCATGGATGCAGCCTTGGCCACTGAAGGAATATTTTTCTGGCTTATACTATTGAGAGAATGCAAGGTGCAGGTAACATTAGGACAGTCTGGGCAGAGGCTCTGCCAGCTGCAGATGGACAAGGCTTAGCTGATGACTATTTCTTTATGGTAGAACAAGTATAAACATACTGATTAAAGGCTGCATGTTTGAAAACCTATGACTGCCTGAATAGCTTCCCAAGCAACACTTGATGCTTTTCCACCAAGTGGAATCACTTCTTCCATTATGCAGGTGATGATGCTGACACCCTCTGCCCAAACCTTTCTTCTCAGCAGAATATAGACCAAAGAACACTCGAGTCCAATTAACCATATCAACTGTCCAGTATAGAAATTAGTTGTACACTCTCAGCTAGTCTCCAAGGAGCCTGAGCTCCTCAGCTGGCTGAACCAGATAATATCTTTCAGCTACTTGTTGGGAGCACACATTCCTTGGGAAAGCTATGATAAACCCGGCACTTAACAAGGCTCACAAACCAACTAAACAGCTGTGGGAGACATTTGGTGCATTCGACAGTAAAGACAGGAATGCTTTGAAGACCGGGCTTGTAAGGCAGAGCTCTGTCAGGCCGCTCGGGAGCAGCCCGGCCAGCGGCTGGGGCGGAGGGAGCGAGCTCAGCCTTTATGACTCCGCAGCCCTCCCGGCCGGGGGGGCCGTGATTTATCCACCCCACACCCCCGGGCTGCTCTGCTGCTCCCGCTCCCTGCTTTTTCCAGGGCTCTGTTTCGCATTAACTCATCAGCAGGTTGCAAAGTTAGCGAGCCCGGAGAAAAGCTTTTTAAGAGAGACCCTGCAGATCGTCATCTCTTTGCCACAGAAGGGAGCTGGAAGGGAGGAGGTCGCCTCCTGCTCCTTGCAGCCATCAGCTCCTCCGTGAAGCAGATGTGAATGGTCTTCACTCCTTGGCACAGGAGGAAGAAATGCAGGAGATAAAGAGACTCTGAGCTAGTCAAAATCACCCATGGTTTATACTTTTATAAATTGTTCCCCTTGCATGGACAGTGCTGGAGAGCACTGTAGAAAATACAGCCCTGGGGGTACCAGGCATCTGTTATAGTCAGTGTGTGCAGAAATATATCTATATTTTACAAGATACAATATTGTGTCACCTTTTCTCAAAGAGAAAAGGACTGAAGTTGCTTCATCATAACACAGCACAGGAAGATGCTGTGTTCCCACCCATGTTTCCACCTTGCCCAGTTTCCCCTTCTGCCAGGAGGTGCTGAGCATTTTCTGTCCCCTTGGTCATGGGACACATGCCAAGGAGGTCACAGCATTGGACCTGGGAATGGAGAGGTCAGGTTCAAGTTATCCTCATACAGATGTTCTCAGAGACTGAAGAATATCCAGATCTTCGACAAAAACATTGAGTTTACTCTGAGCTGTTACCCCTAAAAGGAGATCCTAGAATCACAGAACCATTGGAGTTGGAAAGGACCTTGTAAAGGTCATCTAGGCCAACCCCCCCTGCAATAAGCAGGGACATCTTCAACTAGATCAGGTTGCTCAGAGCCCAGTCCAACTTGACCTTGAATGTTTCCAGGCACGGGACATCCACCACCCCTCTAGGAACACTTTCACCTTACTACAGTTGATGGATTATTTCACAGAGCCAATTGGTAATCACTATGATTTAGACATATCTGCTTTTTTCCTGAAGACCAGTATCTACTCACAGCACTAACTGAGGATTCACAAATGGCTACATTTCTTTTGCTTGCAAAATATGCTCCCAGTAATGCTCGCATCACCTCTGAAATCTTTTCTTGCATAAGCAGCAAAGGAGGAGGTACAGGCTAGCTGTGAAACACCTCTGTGTGAAATCCATAGTGACATCTTGAATTTCCATGGTAGATATTTAGGTATCCGAACCAGGACTTCTACCATACCTTTTAGCACCTGTCTAGAAGAAGAGGCAGAGCACACGCTTGTGCATCTCTTGCAATGAATGCTTAGCCAGGGTTCGAGAGGAGCTCACACCGCAGCCGGGTGTCCCCGCAGCCCGGGGAGAGGCTCCGGCGCGCACCACAAGGTGGGGATGCTGCAATGCTGAATGGCAGCGGCTCGGAGCCGGGCTGATCGCATCCATCTCTGTCTAAGACGAGGTTTCTAACAGCCGAAAGCCGATATTAGGTAAGGTAAGGTATACTAAGCAATGTATACTTAGCCCTGCAGAGCTTGCTTCACGTCCCAGCAAGTTACCCCACATTGTATCTCCTACATAATCAGGCATTAAATGTGTTAGAAAACGTTGGTGCCAGTGCAATTCGGTTGTGGGGTCCCCAGAGCCTTTTCTATCGCCTGGAGAGCCAGCACTGAGGCTGCTCCTGAGGCTGGGGTGAGCCTGCAAGGCTCAGCAATGCTGTGGAGAGGGGAAATCTGATGAGCCTCTTTTTTTTTTCATGCAAGAGCAAGGTGACACTACCATCAAAGAACTGTGATATATTTCAAGTAATTAAGGGAGCCTCTTCCTTTAGAGGCTCAGCTGAGCTGGACAACTCAGAGCTCTGTGCTCCCACGCAGTATTACTTCTTTTCCAGAGGCAGATGCCACAGTGAGAGCAATTCCTAACTGGAGGCAGTGCATGATGGCTCCTTAAAAACTTTTAAAGGCAGGTTTTAGAGCCTGGCCTTGCAGGGCAGTGTGCAGTCAGTGGGCAACACAGAGGCATTTCCCTCCTGCACCTTGACCACCTCTTCCTGCTCCAAATCTCCCGCTGCCAGGGATGGCAGCAAAAGTGTGGCAGGCTCAGGGGTGTGCCTGTGAGTTCTGCTGACAGCACCTGCCATCCTGCTCTGCCTGCACCCCACAGGCTCCTGAATATTTCAGCCTGGGTGAGAGACATCCTTCCCACCAGCTGGGAATGGGGCATAATGAATATGGGCAGACAGTAGCTGTGATACTTCTTGGAGCTAGCAAAGGATTTGACTGACTAGAAAAGAGAACTGGGATCTTGATTATAGTCTTCAAATATGCAAGGGGTTGCTATGAAGAGGGCAGCAGTCAATTGTTCTCCTTAGCTACCAAGGGGAGGACAAAAAGGAATGAGTGGAACATTTAGCAACAGAGCTTCTTAGTAGGCATTTGGGAGAAAAAAAAAATAATATCCTTTCTGACTGAGAAGGTAATTACACATTAGGACAGGTTATCCATGGAGGGCTTGGAGTCTCTGAGTTTTAAGAGTACATAGCATAAACATATGTCAGGAATAATCTTAAAACCCTCCCAGACCAATACTTTTTGCCTTTGTGCTTTCAACATTTCCCTCCTGCAGCTCTTGCTTTCACATCCCCAGGGCTGAAGCTTGGCAGAGAGATTCTCTGTGTCTGGGGAGAGTTTTCCCTAGTCATCACCCACCTAGATGTGGTTCTTGGAGCTTTTCTGACACCATTAGAAATGTCTCAGCCTCTTCATTCAATTCTATTAGTTCCTACATTGCCCTAACCCTTTCCCATTTTGACACCCAGGAGCCCCCTCTACTCTGAACATCCCAGCTCCTTGTCCCTCTGCCTGTAGGAGCAGCCTCAGGTTTTGTCTGAAGTGTTTTATCCAGCAAGAGGCAGAGCTGCCTCTTGCTGGACTAGGATTGGGTGGGGGGAAGCCTTAAGTCTTGATCATGTCTTAGTGAGGCTAGCAGAGATTTTGCACAATATGTGACATGGCCTTTTCTAAAGCCTCAGTTCAGCAGCAACCTTGGACACCTCAGAAAAGATGTGTGGGTAAACATGAAGCTCTGCTTAAACAACTGATTTAATTTCAGTGTTAAAACAGGGTCAGGAACAGTGAAAACAGCCCCTCAAATCAAGCTCTGTGGAGCAGCTGGGCGCCCCAGAGTGATGGGGACAGCAGTACTTGGGGCAGCTACCTGGGATTACTTGGTCAGAGGAAATAGATGATAAATGCCAGCAGGAGTTCATTGAAAAAAAGAAATATACCAAGAAACAGCAAATACCTGGAAGCAACATCCAGTCATTTCAGGGAATCCTTGAGCTGAGAATGACTGGAGGGTCAGAAAATGGTTGGGAAACACCATAAATATGTTCTTACATGTCTTTTTTCTGCTTTTTCCTAGGCATTCACTTTTCTGGCAAACCTCAATCAGGGTGGTGGGCTAAGGAGAACTTTAGACCATTTGAGCCAATGTGTTCACTCACTTACTGCAGTCAAAGGAGGGGATTAATCAGACTGCATAGGGCTTAGAAAATTACAGGGTTTGTTCTTCTAAATAAGTAGGTCTTCTTCCCACAGCTCCTGGTGAGAGGTAGGTGTTTCAACCTTCTGACCACTCACTATCTTTGTTTAGTTGTCTTTCAGAGACTCTAGGACATGGTCCACAGATTCACAGGCTGAAGCCTGCAGGAAAAGAAAGTGGAGGAATTCTGCGATAATTTAGTACTGTCCCTGGCCATTTTTAACCCAAATGAAGAGCTGGCAGTTGATATTTGACAGAAGAGGAAGGCAATGCTCTGCTTAGAGGAAGCAAGTGGAGCTTGGCCACAGCAAGAACAAGTGAACTGGATGAATGAGGAAAGGTCATCAATATTTTCACTGGGACAAAATGTCCATTGTCTTGGGGGTTTTATTGTTGGGACATAACAGAAAAGTTGCAGTCAAACAGCAAGGAAGAAATTCAGTTCTACATGCAATTTTATCTCCACATAGCTGAGGAGATGGAGGTGCTCATCTGTGGCTGCTTTATCTTTGGGGCTCTCCGTCCCCAGCTGAAGCACCATGTGCAGCAGTTTATTCTTCATCTCTCTATTCTTCCTCTCACTTGTGTGCTGTGAAACACTACAGTCATGGATGGAATTAATGTCTTTGGCAGGAGCTGGAATTTCTTTGCTATGCTGCTGTAAAGCCATCCCAGGCAATTCATAGAAATCAAAAAAATCAAAGGTGCTTTTTCTGCTGAAACTCCTGCTCAGGAGGGGATCCCATGAGCTCATCCAAAGAAAGGACATCCTCAATCCTGCTCAGGTTGTGGAGCACTGGCAGATCCAGCTCCACCTGCCTGAAAGGATCCCCATCCTGGGAAGCCTTGTCCTTCCCAAGGCCAGGTATTGTCATGAGTGGCCACAGTGCTGCAGCTCACCACCCCCAGAGAATTGGGGCTTGTATAGTCCCAAACAGCTCATTTTCTCCACTGGAAGCAAATCTCTGGGGAATCCTGATAGGAGAGGTAGGACTTTGCTTTTGGCTTGATCAGATGCTGGGGGCAGAACAAGCCTGCCTGTGTAATGGCTGCTGCAGGTATCCTGCCATCATTATAGAAGCTCGGTTATTGTTCCCTTGCTCAGAGCTGCCATGTGGATGTTTTATTGTCAAATGCACAGAAAATCAATAATGGAAATGTATGAGCACTACCCACTGGCTCATGAGCATGAATTTGTGGAACTTCCTTGCAGCTGGGCTGACCAAGAAACCAGAGGGCGCACGGTGGGTTTCCTGAGCTTCCTCCTTGTGTCCAGGCAGCACCAGCAGGTGGGTGAGTGTAAGCACCACTCCTGCAGCAAAAAGACTGCTCAAAAAATTGTCATTTTCACTAAAATGTCCACCATACTTCTATGTCTAACTTGGTCAGGTCCACCTTGGCTTCCTGGCTTCAAGCAGGGACAATCCGAGCCCCTGGATGTTTCCATCCTCTGCGTTGATCAGTTCCACCCTGGGCTGGAGGTTCATCAGGAAAAAGCCACAGCTTCAAGCCATAAACCCAGAGCATGGCTGCTGTGTGTACAGGAGCAGGCTGAGCATTTCAGAGAGAAAGAGATAAACAGCAAGTTCAAGAGGAAAACAATGGCAAGTTCAGCTCTCCTTCAGCCCAGAGTGGGACAGAGCTCAGCCACAGCGAGAGACTGCTCTGGCCAGTGTTCTGAAAGATGTCTGGGGTTAACACGAGTCTGTGTCTGAGTTTGACAGAAAGGATACAAAATGGCAACTCTGAAGAATTTGCATGGAGGCAAACATTTGAAAACAAGCCCAAGTTGTCACCCATGGCCAAAAGCTGTCCCTGGTGTTTAGACAGAGTCGTTCCCGGGGGAGGAGTTATGCAATGAACTCACCTGGTTTTGATTTGTGTTTATAAGACAGCTTAAAAGAGACAAAAATAACTGTTCAACAATCCTACTACTTTATTTTAATTTCTTATCATCACAGCACTGCAAATTTGTAGTAAAGAAGTCTTCACATGCCCACAGATTTGGAAACCTGTGTGCTGGACTTCCCCAGGGAATCATCATTCCAGAGCAGCTGCTGCTCTGGGAGCCTGGCAGAGGTGTCCTGTGCCCCCAGCTCAGCTCTCAGATACTCACCAAAACTTCATAAAACTTTCATCTCTGGCACTGATGGAGGAAAAGGAGCAAAGGAGCACAGAAGGAATACAAGGTGTAATTGCTCCCAAGAGCAAAGAGCTGCCAAGCAGCTCAGAGCCACTTACCCAGAGGTAGCAGAGTCAGGTGCCACACCCACCCCATACCTCAAAAAGAGAAAGAGAACTGCCACCAGGAAAAGAAACTGTGTTTTCTGGATTTTTCTGCTTCTTCTTCTTACTTCCCAGTATCATTTTTTCTGACAGGTCCCAACATGCTAGCAAAGGCCACACCAATGACCTCTGCTCATCTCAGCTCTTTTTCTTCCTCACTTGGGGCTCAGGACAGTGATCACAGAGGCTTTTGTCCTCTATCAAAATCTTTAGCAGATAAACAAGGAGAAAGCTAGGAATATAAACAAAATGGAATTTTCACTGATTTGTTTTTATTCTAAATCCTTGTCCTTTCTGAAGCACTAGTAGGAATGTTTTACTCCTATTGCCTTATTGGTTATCCATGGAGGACTTTCAATTCTCATGTTATTTTGATGCAAGAAGCATCTTGGCAGGGCAGGCAGTAGAAAAAAATAAGTGTATTAAGTAGAAGAAAATAAGTGTATTAATGAAGAGTGGGAGGGAAGGTCATTTGCTTGGTATTTGTAGCACAATACCTGATAAGAGGTCATTAGTCATTCAAAAACACTGAATGACTTTAATTAAAATTTGATCTTTGAGAGCTGGGAACAATCTGCTGAACAGACTTTCAGGGCAAAAAGACAGAGAGAGGGAGGGAAGGGAAGTGGGAGTTGACCAAAATGACAATAAGCTTAATCAAAGCCAGGAGGAACACTGGCCAACTCTCATTTCTGGGCTCCCCAGCTGGGTTTTTATCCAGGTGCTCCAAACCTGCATCTTCCCTGGATCTGCCTGTCACAACCATGGCTCTGGGTACCACAGCCTAGGGAGGCACATTCCTGGGCTCTTCCCTGCAGACCTGGATGATTCAGCAGTCCTGTACAAGACCATTCTTTTTCTCCCCCAAATACTCTATGTTTTATAAACATAAGTGCATTTTAAATATTATTTTGAATTTTGAGTTTTTTCCACTCTGTCCTCAGCCCAGGACAGAGATGGGAGGTATAATTGAGCCTTTCACTGGGAAAAATAAATGCAGGAGAACAGGATTGTGTGCCTGAGATGCACAAGACCAGATTTCTCAGAGGTGTTGACATTTCCCAGCATTTTTCCCCTCGCTGTCCCAGAGTCCTGCTGCTGCTAATACAGCAGCTGGTCCTCCCTGTACTGCTACAGGATGGCTCCAGGCAGGAGCTGGGGTGGAGAAAAAAGGGCAGCTGGTGCTTTTAGGGGAAACACCTTACAAAGAACTATAAGCAAACTTGTATTTTAAGAGAAGGAAATCAGCCTCTGAAAGAAAGAAGACAATTTTGCACTGTTAAGGTTAAAATTAGGTCTTCCTCATTGCAGCTTCTCTCTCCAAGGTTGCGTGCCCAGCACCTCTGCTTATGCTGGGATGCTGAGACGTGTTGATGTATGTGCTCTGAACAGCTGCAAGGCAGACACAGCCACGCCAGACTGTGAGAATAAAAGAGGGGGCTTGTCCCCTGCTATTTGGTATATGTAACATATCATAATTAAGTAATGTGAGCTTGCTGCCAGCCTGGGGAACTGCCACAAGCCAGGGATGTTTTTATTTCTTAGGACAGGAAATATCTCTACATGGGCATTTAATTTTATTTTTTTTTTCTGTGTGACAAATGAATCTCAAAGTCCCTTATTGGTACACTGAGGACTTGAACTTTGAGTGGAGGCTGCACCATACAAAACTGACCATGAGCTGCTGATTGTTGTCTCCTTCCCTTGATGGAAGTTCACTCCTAGAGGGCTTTCCAGGGATATTATTCACTTGCCAAAAAGCATTAGAACTTACCCTTGCTGAGGGCTTTATCTATGACAAACCAGACAAAAGACCCCATCTCTTGCCCCACTGCCCATGCTGGTACCAGGGCTCAGAGCTGAGAGACAAGGAGAGTGTGGGGTTTCCCTCCTCCAGCCTCCAGCTGCTCAGACTGACTCCCAGCTAGAGGGTGGCCATGCAGACCACCAGGGAAGAGCTTGTTAGCATGATAAATCACCCCCTGGTAAGGCCATGCTACTGGAGACATTGCACCAGGCCTTTGCATGTACCAGTTGATGGTATTCTTGCCAGCAGAGCTGTATCATCTCTACCAACAACGTTGCTAGGCTGACAAAACACTATCTGAAACAAAAGTTTTCTTGGCTCAGCTTTCCCTGAGGAGGTGTAATGATTTTCTCTCCCCAGCCAGCTTGCCTCCACCAGAAACATGCTGCACTCTAGACCAAGCCCTACTGCTATTGCAAAAGGCAGCCAACTTACACCAGTGCCTAAGTTTCCATCTGCTTGCCATTAGTCTGGATCTATCACGTGCTCAAGCTGGAGAATAAAATCTATGACCTTGATCCACTTTCTTTTCATTTTACTTTAGAATTTTGCTGGTCTTCCTTTTGGTCTGGAGAAATGTTTTGGGACAAATCCCCAAAGGCCACTTCTGATCCCGAGCTTCAGGTAACCTATGGAGGGAAAGCAGTAGACAGTTAAAGAAAAATGTACACCCCAAAGTCTCTGTAGCTTTGAGGTCCCCTCTGGATCTTATTCATCAAATATCCAGCCCTTGACTGCTTGAGGGAATGAACTCTGAAGGTGAGATGACAGTTGGAAATTTGAGCTCATTTTTGCTTTGATAATTTTTTTTTCTTTAACAATGTGAGCTACCAGACTCTCCCTCCCTAAAATAACACTTTTATCTTGTTCTGATGGAATAACATATAATGCATTTATTTCTGGCACACACATTTATTGGCATGTTGACATCTTTTTTAATCTTCCCATCTCAGACCTCTCCATCAATCCACACTCCTTAAGCAGAGACTTTTCAGTGCACCACAGAAGAAAAGTAAGAGAAGTCAGGTTAATTTTTTTTTTCATTACCTAAAGCAGGGCCATCTCTCCCAGATCACCTTAGCCATGTACAAAGGCTCATGCCAAGTCAATCTGAACTCCCTTTTAGAACTCAAACTGCCCTTAATGGGAAAGGTATGATTTCATAAGGAGATCAGTGCAAGACTGATGCTGTGCAGACAAAACCCCATAATGATTAACATGTGGCACCTTGGTCCAATTCACTCAGCTATGCACTTACAGTGCAGGGAAATCTGCTTACCAGCTTGCTAGCTTGGTGCATCTTGATGAAAGTAATTAGGAAAGCCAGAAATCCACTGCAATTGTCACACAGTTTATTGGCACCCATAGCTCTAATTTCTTACCATGCCTTTCTAATATTTTTGGCAAGGACAGAGTCTTGAAGCTTCAATCACAAGGTCTCTGCAAAAGCCTCTCAGACGTGGCTGGGAGAGGAGCAGGAGCCAGGCTGCCTGGTTTAGCATCCCTCTGGTTGGGCTGACCTCCCTTTTCCACCTTTGCCCAGTTCAGTGCTGGCAAACACAGCAAGCCCCACGCCCACTCACAACCCCTGGATTTCAGCCCCAGAAGGTGGATGGGGAGTCAGCCAGAGCTTCTGCTGGAGCCTCCCTGAGAATGAAAGGGTGTCTGAGGCACCAGTCCTGTCCTTCTGTGGCCCCAGCATTATTGAGGAGGTGGCTTTGAGGGAGGCTTTGGGACCATCACAGCTCCAGGGCTAGCCAAAGATCTCCAGCTCCCCTGCCCCACTGAGCAACAGCAGACACAGAAATGCTCTGCTTCACCCCCATGCCTGAAGGTCCTCTCATGGCTTTCCCAGGTGCTACCTGACCTGAAGCCAGATGACACCCCAAAAGCAGCTGGTTTAAACCAACTCCTTCTGAGGGAGCCCCTAAATCTGCATACACTTTGGGAAGGTTAATCAACCTGTAGTGTGGATATTTTCACCAGTTCAGCCCATTTGAACACAACGGTGAATATAAGTCAGTGGCTTCCACCCAGAATTTCTCAATGCCACCAAGAATGTTGTATTGAACTTAAGATATCCAACTCATTAATAATGTCAAATAACAGCAAGCCAATATTACTATTTTATTGAGCTAGAGTCAAATATTTGACCAATAATGAAAGCCTGTTTCTAACTGATTTCTCCCTTTCCTCCCCTGTTTCTTTTAAAGTACATTCACATGTGTGGTTTCAATGTTTGGTTTAGCTTAAATTGTGCCTTCTTCCAGATTCCCTGGTGGTTAGAACAGAGGGAATTTGTTAAGAACCATGTTTTTTTTTCAGTGATTACCATCTCTGTATTCAACCAGCCTTCAATGGCTCCTGGTAATGCCTTGCTCCAGCACTGCTGCCTCCCACCATTGCCTCATGGACCTGTTTTCCCAGGCACCATGCAGGGGACATGCAGGGGCTGTGGCATGCCAACCCCTCTCCACAGAATCACAGAGTGGGGCAGGTTGGAAGGCACCACAGCAACCCATATGGTCCAGCCTCCTTTCTCAAGCAGGGTCATTCATCCCAGAACACATGGCACAGGATTGCATCCAGATGGTTCTGGAATATCTCCAGTGAGGGAGGTTCCACACCTTGTCTAGACAACCTGTTCCAGGGCATGGTCACCTGCACAGTTAGGAAGTTCCTCTTCATCTTCAGGTGAAACTTCCTCTGCATCAGTTTCTGCCCATTGCCTCTTGTCCTATTGCTTGGCACCACTGAGAAGAGCCTGGTTTCTGTCAGGTTTCTGTCAAAATTCTGCTCAAACACTCACAGGCATGTGGAATAGCAGTACTCCTGAATTGATGGTGTTGAAGGCTCCAGCCTTACTCAAATGGGAGAATCCTAGAGGCCCTCTGATTCCAGTTATTTTGGTGAGGAGAGGAGAGGAGAGGAGAGGAGAGGAGAGGAGAGGAGAGGAGAGGAGAGGAGAGGAGAGGAGAGGAGAGGA
>VZUI01028253.1:0-102128 GCA_013401135.1 Cettia cetti
TTTTTTTTTTTTTTTTTTTTTTTTTTTTTTTTTTTTTTTTTTTTTTTTTTTTTTTTTTTTTTTTTTTTTTTTATCCTTTAGGTTTAGAGCAAGAATCTGACTAGCTGAATTGGAATAGCATATAATACTTCTATAATAGCTAGTTTAGTCATGGTAAAATTTAAGTGACTGCTAAAAAAGCCTTTCAGGTGGCAAATACATAGTTCTAAAGACACTGACTCAAAAACATAATAAACAGATGAGTTTAAACACAAGAAAAGGCATCCCTGCTAACCTACTTGGATATGAAATACTGTTTCCCTTACTCCTACTAGCTCTGTGGTCCTAAGGTGATTTCTTGAGCCTGTCATGCTGCATAGGCTATTTCTTCTTTGCTCAAATGTCTTTATCTCCTTTTTTTTTCTTCTTTTCTCACCAATGCTAATCCATCTTGTAGTTTGTGTCAATCATCTCTACATCTTCATAATCACCTTTCAATTTCTAACAGTCAGTTTTAATAGGATAAAAACGATCCACAAGATTAATGATCAAATAGATCCTAGTAAAAGTATGGTAAAAGTATGTTTGTCTTTATTTTGTGGTAGTCTCTCTAAATTTAAGGAATAGTTTGGTACCCAGTATGTTTTTGCTGTATTTAAATATTTTGCCTTTTCCTCCTCTATTTCCACTGGCATTGCTTTATCTCTGTGCTTATATTGTAATTTTTTCAGGGCAATGACAGTGTCTTCTTACTTTATGTCCAAAGTATCTGCATATCATCCTTGACTGAATGATGGATTGTTAGCAAATGGCTATCTATTTTGACAGTTTCCTGGTTGGTTCATCAAAAAGACAAAGTATGAAATTGTTTTCTGACAGGCAGAGTAAGCACAGGCTTTGAAGCTTGAATATGTTTTTCTTTCCAAAATATAGATGTCTCAAGAGCAATTTTGAAGCCCATGGATAGAACAGCTCTGTTGGGTTGTTCAGAAGGGTTTTTTTTCTCCAAAACAGTAAACTTTTGCCTAGTCTGGGTATGGAATTTTTGTTAGTGTTCCATTTCCTGTCCTGGAATTTTGTATAATGTTACTGGATGCCAAAGATTCTCATGATTTAACAGTAGGGAAAACTGTTCTCTGTAAAGGCTTTGGGATGTTTCTAGATGAAAGGTGTTATGTAAATTGTTGGCAGTTTTACTATTTCATACAGTGTGAACTGATGAAATACAGGAAAGGAGTGGCAGTTACCTCTCAATATAATATATAACTTGCCTCAGGTTGGACCATTCTGTTTACTGAACACTTCATTCAGTCCCAGTGGAAAACCAGGGGTGGCATCTGCTGTTTTCATAACAACCCAGAGAAGATGCCATGTCTCATGGCATCCAAGTGGCTGGCTACCCCCAATGGCAAAACAGCAAAGAAGTAATGTGAGAAACAGCTCTGCTGAAAATAACTTCAGTTATCATCACTGAAGCATGTGGATTCATTCCTACCACAGGTCTGTTTCCCCTACAGCAAATCTCCCATAGTGGTGGATTGGTGCCATGACTCTCTTGGGCATTCCCAGGTTTGTTTTGTTTTGTTTTGGGGTTTGTTTTTGTTTGTTTGGTTGGTTGGTTGGTTTTGGGGTTTTTTTTTTGTTTGTTTGTTTGTTTTTGTTTTTTGGGGTTTTTTTTCTGCAAGAACAGCATAAGAGGACAGGCTAAAGGGGAAGAGAGAAGCTGCTAAAAGAAATATACCATTATATGACAAAATTACTGAGTAAATAGGACACTACTACTATTAATAGTTATAATAATAGTAATAATAATTTAAAAAGTAGCAGAGCTTCTTACTTTTTCTGGAATTCTTTAGTTTAGACTCATAGAAAAATTGTTTCCAGTTTGTTTCTGTTCAGTGAGAGACAGTGAAGGAGAGACAACATAACACAGCACTGTATCACAGCCACTCTGTCCAAAATTTAGCAGGAATAAGCAACCAAAAGCCAGAACCATACTCACTGTGGCTGAAAATCTGCATAGCACTGTGACCCAAAAAAAGGCATCAGTACAAACTCTGAGAAAACAGCTAACCTTTGGGCAAACCTGAATACTCCTCCATTAATCAGTCAATTAATACAAAACTAGATAAACTGTACAATTTGAGACCCCTGCAAAAAAAAGCATGATGTGATCAAGAAATCACATAACAGCTTCCTGAACTGAAAACTGGTCACAGTTTATAGCAGAAGGAAAAACCCATTTCAAATGAAAAGGTGGAAGGAGCAGACAAGGAGTTTAGATAGATTGGTTAGTTTGACACTGGGGAGTTGAATAGACCAGTACAGAGCAAAAAAAATTCATGATGCATCAAGGCAACAACAGAAGTCTTTCAAAAGGAAGCATAATTTGCTTCCACTGTCTCTGAACAAAGTGTTTAATCTAATCCTGAGGAAATGAAACCCCTTGCTAGTGCACCCAGTAGTAATGCAAGGTCTAAAGATGTTAATTCAAAATCATCTGTCAGTGTGGGAAAGAGTATTTAAACACACAAAGATCTGAGACAGCCTCTGAAAAACCTTCTCAGTCAAATTTTGCAGCTAAGAGTTTGTGTACAGAGGTATGCTTTTATATATAAAAATATGCTTTTATATATTCATATAGTGTATATATATTTGTAGATCTGGTTTTGTGTATACTTACACATAAATATAGAGAGAGACTTTGTTGTTGGGTATTTTGTAGAATAACTGCGAGCAGGCTCAAAGGGCATCACACTCACAGCTGAGATCAAGAAATGAAGAACAAGAGGATAATATCAAGGTGTATATTTTTAACTGTGATTTTCAAAATTATGGGAGGAGCCCCCCCAGATTAGAACAGTGACTGGCTCCAAGATGTACACCAGCTCAGAAGCACAATTTAGTGTGCACAGCAACAGATATTGTGAAAATTATTTCTGGGCAAGGAAACAACACTGTTGTTAGCTTAGTGATTAGGTGATTCTTTTAAATGACTGAGAATATTTGGAATATTTTTTGGGAAGTGTGTGAAAAACTTTTTTTTTTCTTTTTGGTGAGGTAGTCAAGGAACTGATTTCACAGACAAGAGATAACCTCTTTAAATAATAAGAAAGAAAAGCCATTGAGGAAGCAGTTTTTGGTGTACATTTCCAACCCAAGAGACAAAGGTGACCCTCATAGTGGCCACATGGAATGCTACAAAAGCTGCAATGTAAATATTGTTAAAAGGAATGTTGTGTCCAGTGGATGATTCCACTTTCTGAAAGGGCATATGGTTACTCACTAAGGGCATGTCGCTTCTCACTAAATACAGATTTACAAACAAATTACTGGACTGTTGGCCTGGTGTGCACTTCTCAAAGCTCATGAGTTTGTGTTTCCAGAGCTTTGACAAACTCATTACTAAGATAGAAACTGCTGGATCCAAAGAACTTGTATCCAAATGCTGGCCAAGTTTGGTAATGTTCACACTTAGAAAACTGATGTATACCCAGACTCCTTTTCTGAAAGCTTCTATCTGTCAAAGTGGAAGGGTGCAGGATTTGCCTGAGCCACATAGTTGAAATGCTGTTCTGGTACAGCACTGAGCAATTGCATTGCCTACATCTTCCTAGACTTGCATTAGCATCATTAGGATACTTAAATATTTGATGGAACCTTTTGATGAAAAATATGTTGGCATAAAAGGAAAAGTGGGCAGGCTGAAAAACGTTTAAAATAAAATGAATGGTTGTGAGCAGAAAAAAAAAGTATTCATCATGACAAAGTGACACCAGTTTAAATTGAAAATTATTTAAATTATATCTAGTGGGAAGAAAACTGCTTCAGGTTTTGGAATGAGAAACCTGACACAGAAATGAGCTGGTACTGGGTATCCCTCTGAAAGAAGGCAATTTATAACTGGGGAACAGATGCACTTCTGCCATGCATATTCTGGCAGACATATTCAGGTTTGCTGCTGCAGGCAAGTACAGAAGGTTTCCAAGTATCAAAAGAAGGAGTCTTACATCATCACTTTGCAAAAAAAGAAAAATGGATAATATGGCCTTGGGCAGAAAAGGCACAGGCAGGAAATTACAGACGCTCTGAGAAAGTAGCATGGAACATGGTCCTGTAAGCAACCAGTTGTAAAACATGATATTTTTTAATTCCTGAAGTGCCATCCTCAGTGGAGTCTAGTACATTGAGCTGATCATTCACAAGCAGCAGTGACAAAGGCTGTCTTCCTCCTTTCTTCTCTCTTGAGAATATGCATTGTAGTTTTCCTGATGGAGCTAATATCAATCTTCTAGTGAATGATACTTTAGTGAAGAGTTTCATGTAAAGTTTTTCTTAAACAAAGCAAAACTTGAGATTTAGGTTTGGTGAAAGCATGAATACTTCCATGTGGAACTGAGAAATGTTGACATCTTGTAACCCCTCTGAAGTGATTGTAGCTATCCTGAAGGCAGATAATTTTAATTAAAATACAGTATTACATTATAATAAATACCACATTGAATCCTTAAACAAACCTGTTTCCCTGCTGACCTATCACCTTCTCACTGATGTATTCTTACAGTTTTTCCCCAGGAGATGCTGGTTTTCAGTACAATCCCAGTAGGGAAAAAACTGCAAACTATCTCTTAAAACACTTTCCATTTACACTAACACAAGAAAGAGAGGATGGTACAGATAATTTTGCATCCCATTAGATGCTGGGAGCCCTGAGCTGCACAGCATCAACAGACCTCAGATCAGAACACAGTACACTGTGCAGATCCCATCCATGGAAAGATCATACAACATTTTGGCCTTTGAGTTCTTGCAGGATTTTCTCAAAAGAGAACAACTCTATTCATCATTCTCATGAGAACTTGTTGCTGCACCTTTCAGATAAAGGCAAGGACAGGCAGGAGGTGCAGTTGCTGCTGCTGAGTTGGGTCTGCCCGCAGGCCTCTGTTACCATTAGCTGGATAAGTTTTTCTGTGACACAGGGGCATGCACAGCATGACACTGTCCTGAAGGCCAAGCTGTAAGTGGAACATAGCACAACAGAGCCCTGTGCCTACTGAGAGTAACTGTGAAGTGCTGCACAATGGTCTTCCAGTTCCAATCATTCTGCTTAGCCTAACTCAGAGAACAGCTAATTGCATACTTCCCTCCCTCTCTCATGCATCTCATCCTTTTACATAATTTTCAGGGATTTAGTTATCCTTAGGAACATGTACGTATTTTTTCCCTTTGTTAAATGAGACTTTAGAACAATTGGAGTAGGCAGACTCTTGAAGAATTAATTACAGGTTTTACAGTGCATGTGGTGCAAGCCTGGACAAAATGTTCAGAATTTTAGTCAGTCTAGGAAAGTTCCCAGAATGGTTGAACTTATCAGATTTAACTCAATACTGAAGTTTAGTAACTAATTTTATTCAAAGGTGTGCCAGACAAATTGGCACCAAATACTGATTCATGCAGGTGCTGTAGAATTCTTTTCCTTATTATAGAAATTTTGCATCTTTGATATTTGAGGTGGTTTTCTTTGTTTTTGTTTGGTTGGCCAGTTTTTGAGGTTATCTGTCTCAATTAAAACTAAGCTGTTCCTCTTGTTTTCTGCTATCTTTTGTTGTCTTCTTCCTTACCAGATGGCAAAGATTTCACTGCCGTTTTACTGCCCAGATGAACTAGACCAGCCCTTCATATTGTTCTAGTTCTGTTTTTTTGTCTTTTTCTCAAGTAAATTTGTCTTTCTTTGGTCCTTCAAATATTTCCAAGAAACACTAGATAGACTTTGTGGAATTGTTGCACAGGTTTACACAATTCTCCATTTCCTATCCACATCTTAGTTACTTGATGCTTTTTTCATTGCAGCTTTCAGATGGGGACTTGTTAGTGCCAAGGAATTGAATCTGACAAGAAAACTGACAAGACAAGCAGTTATGCAATTGAAAAAGAACATTTCTAAAACTGAGGTTTTGGTTTTGGGTTTTTTTTTTAACCTTGGCAAGTTTTAACCAAAAAGGTGAAAATGTAACAAAACCACAAAACTGATGATTAAACATTCTGTTTCTTACAGTTCAGTCTGTAAGTAATAAGTTCCAAGCTATGCTTCCACTTGAGACTTTTCTTCCCTCTAACTACCAGTTTCTGGGATATTTTAATGATTAAACTTCTGAGGTGCTAAGCTGGTTTTTAAAAATTTTTAGTTAACTCCTCTTTTACTGTAGTGCATTTGCTGAAAACTAGACATACCTTTGTATCCTACTGCAGTTCTCTGTTTCAGCAGGATATATAAAATATATGGTTGATACATATGCAATGGTTCTTGGGTTTATTTTATTTTATAATCTTCATAGGTAAATTGGAAGTGCTAATTTTTTTTTATTTAACAAACTCTTCCTCAGCAAGAAGATTCTGGGAAATGAAAACACTAGACAGAGTGTGTGTCTTTTAAGAATTGTTGGCTAAGATTTCCTAATCATGCTAGAATCTTGTCTACAAGCTTCAGCTTACCACACAGATGTTCTGGAATAATTCCTGCTGGGAATCTGGGCATGTGATAACTCCTAGCTTATATTAACAATTATTATTAACAATTGTTGTTAATTCCCATTTTAATAACTTTAATTATAGGGAAACCAATATAGGAGCTCAGCTAGAAACATCAGAGAAGAAAATGTCAGAATAAACAGAGTTCTGACAGTTGTTGATGTTTTACATGGGGGAGTCACTTAGCCCCACTTTCAACTACATTGCTTTAAATGTGATTTACTGCCTGAAGTAGTGCTTACAGTCTTGCTCTCTTTGAGATTAACTGCTGTTAGCATCAATTTTATTTAAATTTATTTTAATTAAGTTTAAATTTTACTTTAAAATTATCATTAGAGACAGAAGAGAAACAGTTTAAGGGAATTACAGTAATACCTTCTACTTCCATGAAAATACAATAATTTGGCAGTCAGGTTTCTACAGAGTAACAAGGATTAAAATTCAGTGTTACCATGAAACCTGAACTTCTCTTTAAAAGGAAAGGGAACAATTCTCTGAGTCCAGTCTGTCTATGAGATATTTTCAATGTAAGTACTTGTAAGTAAGAAATCCCCATAAATATCCTCTGGTCACTCTGACCTGTGATAAAATTTCTTTCTAACCATGACTATGAGGAAGAGTTAAATCTCAAGTTTGTGAGCTAAACATCAGAGAAATTACTACTAGTAGGAACACCAGTTTATAATTGTCAGTGCTTCAGGAAAGGTAAAGAAGACACTGATTTGATGAGCTGAGTTATCCAACCAGCCAGAAAAAGGCCACGATGGGTCTGTCCTTCCAGGGCCACGAGAATGACCAAGGGCATCCTCGTATGAGGAAGGGAATTAGGAGTGTTTAGCCTGGAGACGGGAAGACCCAAGGAACTTCTTATCAAAATATATAAATATCTGAAGGGAGGGTGTTAAAGGGTGTACCCAGACTCTTCTTAGTGCCTAGTGGCAAGAAGCAATGAGCACACACCATGAGACAGTAAAATATGACACTTTTCTGCTGTAGCTCTTCCATTCTCACTTCTGAGAAAAATAAACACCGAGTACTCACCTTCCATCTGAATATTTCTTGGTCCTTAGATCCCTTCCTAACAGCTTTCATTCTGAGTCTAGAACCTGATGTGCCCTTCCCTCTCTTATATATATTCCCATGTTCCTTAAGTGCTGAATCTTCCCCCAGACTACTGTATAGAATTTGGCAGGGACAGTGCCACACCTTTGTTTCTGGCATCACAAAAGTGCTGTCTGTTTTCCTTGAGTGCTGTGTCTCCAAGTGACACAGACTCCAACAGACCATTATCAGAGATCTCAGCCTTTGAAAGGCTGTGGTTAATGCAAGAGGACAGCTTCACTGGGCATTTCTGTCAGGTTTGCCCTCTTTCTAGCCTGATTTCTTACTGCCAAGAGATTTTCAGCCTTCTTAGGAGTGTGTGTCTTAGCCTGAAGATAAAATTCTATGATGTCTTTGAAGCCTTGTCACTTTACCCTCCCATCTCCCTGAACTCTTCAGTTCATCAAATGTAGACTCAAGGGACAATTGTTTGTCACCAAGTCCCTTAAGCTGTCTGAACTCTTTATGCCATTTGCCAATGGAGCAAGTTATGATACATGGAGTTTTAAAGGGTTTTGTCAATCAGGAGGTGATCACCGAGCATCCCATCATTTCCCCCGTTCGCAGATGAATTTGCAGTCCAGATGAACTTCTCTTTGTCTTTCATGCCTAGCTTTGCTCTGGTCCTCATACTGGACATTGTTTAACAATCCCCATAGGATTGTCAAGGCTAATACTGTGCAGTGATGATCCACACTGCAGAGAATGATTCTTGTCAAGATCACAGTCCAGCAAGTCTATCTAGATCAAAATTAGAATGAACAAGTAGTTAATTTCTAAACCTCTGAATTTCAGTTATGCTTTGAATAGATTGCTTAAAGTAAACTTGAGAGAATAGGAATAAAAGAGGAGCATCTTTTGGCATTCATAAGAGTGGGAACATCCTATCCTTAGGAATACAATGGAAAGTTGTCATTCTTGAAAGGTCCATTAAGAAAACTCAGGGATTTGCTAGAAGAATTTGTCCCGTGGAAGCATTTCTGAATTGAATTCTGATACAGCAGGAATATCATTAAAAGCCCTAAGGAACAAGAGAAACTGACTGTGCTACTTTGCATACACAAGGAACTTTGTGATGGAGCTTACTCCCCTAAATCCTTCACTGCTAGATAGCAATAGGACTAATTTGTCAAGAGAAATTAGTCCTTGCCTAAAAAACAGCCTGTTACTTGAAATAATGTCAGCTGCAAAGTCTGTACTCATGATAAGTTTACTAAATGTTTTAATGGGTCTTGTGCCAATAATGAGCTTATAAAATATATGACTTGTACCTTGTAATGTAATGCATTGCCCAAGTGCATTGATTTCCTTTCAGTTTCAAGGCGTCAAGAATTTCTAATGTAATGGGCTTGTTTGCAAGCTGTGCAAGTTTTCTGAGAGATGAAAAGGTTGTGACTGCACCAAATGTGAATTATTCAGTGTAAACAAACTTCTGTGCAAAGCAAACTAAAGCAGTCACTCCACCAATCTGTTTTATTCTTCCTGTATTTTAAGCCTCTTCAAAGGATAACACTTATCTGCTTTGTTATTGCCCTTTAATGATGCTAAGGTTATTGAGGAAGACAGAAGCAATAAGGATGCTAATTGCTTGCTCAGACATCTATCTCACCTTTCCATCCCACTCAAGGTTGTCAGGAGAGAAACCTTCTTAGCAACTTGTAGGGATATTCTACCATTTGGAAACGTCAAGCGCAGAGCCCAATAGCTGGACAATCTGCATTAATGAGAGACTTGTATGACTCAAAGTAATTCATCCCCATGCAGGTTTTTTTTTTTTTTTTCCCTGATATTTTTTATTTACCTCTCCCCAAGGAGAGGTAAATAAGAAGATTATCCATTTAATTATTGCGGTTTGTTCTATTTCTGCAGACAAGTGGGAGGCAGAAACAGCTGTTGGAGGAACTGCTGCAGGAGTCCACTAAGTTGTTCTTTGCTCAGTAGCTAGTCTAGAGTGTGCCAGTGAAACACACACAGTGCTTTTTTTAATCATTTTGAATGACTTCAAAATTCCTCTCTATTTCTGAATTCCATTTTCCTTATGTAAAGCCAAAAGCCATTTCTCCAAAAAGAAAACCTATTTTTTTCTGCTGTAAGTTCTATTTCAATATCTCTCAGTATACAGAAATATTAGATAAAAATTCTAGAACATAAGACCGGATAACTGCAGAATTCATTGTTAATTTCTACAGACTCACATTTTTCTGGTTATGGCTGAAGTAAACTCAAGGACAGAACTGTACACTTGCACTAAGAGAATTTGTGTAATAGATAAATTCAGTATTGCCCACATTTACATGTGTGATAAATGCAATACATTTTCATTTAGGAATGTCTCATATTCCTGCATAATGTCACAGAAAGTTTAGTCAGCAACATGAATTAACTCTATAGAAACAGAATGTAAAGCTGGAATATTCACAGTTGAGTAGAAAACACTCCTAGTGCCACATAAATTATGGACTGAAGTACAGGCAGCCCTCATGCTGCAGAGTGAATGGTGCAACCACCTGCAGTGAACCAAGGTGGGAATCACCAGCTGAGGTGTTTGCTGCCTGCTGCTGCCTGCAGGTTCCATTCCCTGTGCTGCAGGAACCTACTCTCCCCTCATATCTGTGACAAAACCATGTGTGCTTGCCCCCTCACTGAGCTCAGTCTGAGACATCCATCCAAAGTTAAACACATTTATGCTGTCCTGGACCATCATAACAGAAGTAGGTCAGGGAAGGAGGAATACAGCACCTCTCAGAGGCTGGCAACCTAAACAAGAATATACACAGAACAGTGTAGTATTTATTTTATTCACTGACACCTAGTTGGATGTCATATAGGTAAGGAAGTGCTGCAAAAGAGTGAGAAAGAATAGAACCTGATGAAAACATGCCTGTGTTAAATCCCTGTGCCTCATTAAGGTGTGTTGCACTGTGGCAGAGGAGGATTTATTTAATAAGACTAATTTCTATCTACTTTTCTTTTTAATATTTATTGGTTCTTTGCATCTTAGCACAGGAGGTCCTAAAACAAAAGTATAAATACAAGTCAGAAAGCTTCAGAAAGTTACCCATGACAGAAATATATTGTGACGTACTAAATCATAGACACAAAGCAGTTCTACAGTTTTCTGAATGTCCTGATAAACAGAGTCCCCTTGAGCTCAGAATTTAATACACCAGAATAGCAGACAGTAAATCTTGGAGTCAAGAATGCAGGATGGAATACTAGAATGAGAAGTTTTGTTTTAGAAGGCAGAGAAGAACATGATTCAGAACTATGCAGTGTAACCCAAAGGAGGCAAAAATCCAATTTGTAACATATCTACAACGGAATGACCAACATAAATAGAGTGTTGTTAGTATGACAAAAAGCGACAAAAGAAAATGAACTTTTTGGGTGGCTTGTCTGCCTTATATATGTATGATCTTAGAATGAGAGAGTGCTTCAATCTAACAGAGAAGGTTATACTGCAGGCAGCAATTAGATGAAAACTTCTACCAAACAAGTTCATTAACTTCTGGAAAAACTTCTTCATGAATGTCCTAAATTCATCTCCCTGAGACCTTTAAATATAGACAAGATCTTCACTTAGAAGATACATCCAGCTCTGCTGGAGGACATATGTTTTTAAAAGGGTTTAGTTGATAAAATTCAGTGGTTTCTGAGAGGCAAAGTTTGGTGAGATTATTGCAAGAGTCTTCTGACCTGAAAAGCTACAGCACTTCTTGGGGGATTTTATCTACTGAGCCACAGTAAATCCATGCTTGTGTGAGGAATTCTGAATGACACAGTTATATGGATTTTATTTGCTGTGATGCACTTTGTAAGACAGACAAGTTAGTCACAATCATCTCAGAAACAAAACCAAATATGCTGATTGAATTTGTGTTTATACAATGCTTGCTTTCGCTTTCAATTAAGAAAAGATGTGTCTTTGTTGTAGTCTGGCTTCTGACAAAAATTGTTCAGGGGAGGTGCATGCAGGATACATACAGGATACTTCAGCACTGGAGACAGTTATCTGAATATAAATACTTTTTTTTTTTTCTTAAAGCAATATGTTATATATATTTACACCAGTAAAGAAAGATTACTAAGGAAAATAATTCTTAATATAGCTTCATTCATTCATTTTTGGTAGAGACTTCAGATTTTTTCTTTTGTAAAGGACATGTGCTTTTTATTACAATAGAAGACAACTTATGTCTCAGTAGCAGAAAAAAAGTAGTAAGCTTCTTATACAGTAAAATTGAAACAAGCAGAAGCACTGCTTCCTATTCCTATTTAACTTCATGCAGTGGAGATACCTAAATAGAGAAAGATTGTTGAAATGGAATTCAATAGTACCAGACAAAAGTCTGTTGAGTGCTGTATTGTGTTCACTGTTTTAAAAATTAATCAGAAGGATTGAAAAATCTCATGTCAATTTCTTGCTATGTATTAGTAAAACAACAAAACTGTTTCTGAAATTTAGTTTTGTGTATATATTTCAATGAATATGTGATGCTTTTTACTTTTGAATTAACCAACCATTGTTTGAAAAATGAAAAATGCTTACAGTATCAGAGGAGGAATAAGAAATACAATACAAAAACAATGGTTGAAAGAGTAGATTCTACTGAATAGGTTTAAGAAAAGGCAATTCCTTTTCTTAGTTATTCACATAAGGAGATACCATCATAACATGAAAACAACTGAATAGATTAGAAAAACAAAACAACTTAGAGGCTTTTAACTCTAGGTTAATGACCAGACTTTATCAGGGGAATGGTAAGATATATCTTTACAAGTCACTTTTCTGGTTTCATCATGGTTTAAAACAAAAATGCTTTTTGTAACCTACGTTACATCTATTACTGTTAAGTGTATAATTGTAAAATTATTGCAGTGCATTTTGTTTCCTGAGTAGTGACAGATAAAGCAGAACACATGTGGCTCCCAGACAGCATTAAATGTTTCTTGGTCCCAGATACTCTTAATAACCCTCACCTTCTATAGGCATAGATGAAAGACACCTTCTTTCTTCAGTTCATATTGGTTTGAAAATGCTACTAAATGTGTCATTGTGTTCTGTCCTTTATAGCTTCCCTTCTTTCACTGCTCTTAAGAATCACTGAGACTTAAATGCCCAATTTTTACTCTTTGTACAATAGTAAAATCTATCCATTTACAGTCAGACATTAGCATGAAACAGGCATTTTTTTTTCAGCAAAGAGACCAAGCACCAAAAGGGGAAAAGCTCACATTTCTTTCTGTCATGGACCAGAGCTCAGACTCAGCTCCCAAGCCAAGGAGGTGTGGCTGCTCAGGGCCATTATAGCCTTTGGTGCAGTCAGGGCTCTGGGTGAGGCATGCATCTGTCCTGTCATGGAGGCCTGAAAGTGGCATGTTCCAGCACAATTCCTAATCCAGAAAGTCTAGGAATCAGGAGCCTGAGGTCTTAGTTTCAACTGCTTAGCCATGACCACTCTTTATGGAAATTTTTATTTCCATAAAATCCTTGTTTCCATAAAATCCTTGCTTTTGCTGCATAAAACTTCAAGGATGAGGATGTTAAGATATTAATGCAAAACTTGAAGGATGGAAATTTATGAAATTTTTTTTCTACCAATGACTGGTTTTTACATACAGTTCTTTCTGGTCTGGGTGACAGTCTGCAACAGAAACACAAAATAACCCAAAGAAAAAAGCTGGTCTCCATACACATGCACTTTAGTTCTGAGATGTGAGAAAAAGATGGGTTGTTTGTTGCTTATATTTTATCAGATCCTTTGGATTTTTCAAAAGCCATCTGTGTACACAAAAAAAGAGGCATGTTGCTGCATGTACAATAACTATTTGTTGATGGTTTGGTGAGGAATGAACAGACTTACTTATGACCTGTTTCATCTGTTTAGTCCTAACTTATTTGTGGTTCAAAGAAAATCGACTGTTGGAAAAGACGTGAGAATATTGTACAACGTGCTGTGTTGATTTTTCTTGTTAAGACTTTAATAACCAAGGGCTCTTCTTTAGCTAAAATACTGCAGCTCTTTGAAATCTTCACTTGAAGCGTGGTGTGTGTCCCTTGGTAATCAGGGTGGAATTAACTGCAGTTTGTAGCCCGACCTGCCTTTGCTCACTGCTTGGAATCGTGGTGTGAACAGCAGCTGCCTTTGAGGTAGCTGTTCTTTAGCAGTGTTAAATGGGATATGCTGTGGCATAATAATTAGCTTAGAAAATTTGAATTCCTTTTAAAATTGATTCATTCCCTGCTGGCTAGACTTTATGGAGAGAGCTAGGATTTATCCTCTTTTGTCTTCTACTGATATTGTTTACACTACTGAGCTCACATCCTATCGTATTCTGCCAGTCTCACTGATCCTTCCATAGGAGTTGTATGATGAGTAGGAAACATGAAAATCTATTGGGTGCTAGATTTTACAGATTTTATTACCTGATACAACCTTAGTCCTTGGAATTATGATTACTGCATTACTAAATATCTGAAAAGGAATGTTGTATCACACTATTTCAGCGATTCTCCCTAGGGAAATTACCCTCCCATCCTACATCATTTGAAACCATTCAGAAAATCTTCTAAGAACTCATAGAAATATAACACTTTCAAAGGTTTATTTCATCTAGTAAGATGTTTTGATCTAGTCTCTCTCTTGCTGTGCCTTTGTAAGGTGTTGTATCTATTCCTGTAGTTGGGGATCTAACACTAAGTTTGAGATAATAATGAAATATTATAATGGACTTTGAAAGACTTCACATAGAGATTACCACGGCATCACTATCACTGGGTTATAAGAAACCTTTTGCAATAAAAATGTGTGGAGGCTCAGGACTGTGACTGCATCATTGGGGAAAACTGTATGCAGTGTAACTCTCCTAATGGCTGAAACTGTCTCCTCTGGCATTTTGCTTGTAAAGGAGGTAAAAAACTGTTGGACTAATCATTAAAACTGTCAAGAGTTTTAATGATGCCAGGGACGCATAGCAAGGAAGCCATGCTCCAGGTTCTTGGATGTAACAAGAAATACCTTATGTTTCTAAGTCACTGACCTTATTTCAGCTATTGTCTGTTAGAAGGGGAGCTGGCTTTTGACAGCTTTCTTTCATCTGAGCATAGGATGACTTGGCTTGTAGCAAAGCAGAGGCTTCTTTCTAAGTGACCATTCAGAGTGCTGGCTGAGACACCTGAAATACCTTTGTGTAAGTAATGAAAGGATTGTCTAGAGCAGCTCGCTGGACAAAGGCTCTGCCTTTGAAGGAAGTAACATACAGGGAACAGAATCCAAAATGATATTTTTCAGATTCAGGAGACAGGTGAGCAGTCCTTACAAGAATTTTCCTAAAGAGCTAAGCACATTACAAGAAAGGATATAGGGCAAACTGCACAGACAGGAAACTTCTCTTTGTTTCTAAATGTTTAGAGAGCAATAGCTCAAAGGAACCTCAGTTAAAAGCAGAACACAAATTTTAGTACTCATGCATGGTCCTCAAAATTAGACATGTCAGATGCTTGGATTCATACTCTGGATATTTTGTACCTGGAGTGTTTAAGTAGCTCACAAGGCATGTTGAATATGTGTCTGCTCACTAAAGGAGAGATTTTGAGCTCTGGTCATTGAAAGGGGTGACATTTTGGGTGTAACATTTGGGTAACATTTTATTGTGAAGCGGCACAAGTTTTGCCTTCTGAGCCTGCAACAGTGATTGAAAACTGTGACTCTTGTTCCTTATTTTGATGAATTATTGAGTCTCTCTCACTTTTTATATACATCTATCTTTCTGACCATTCAGTATTAATTTTTAAAAAATAATGTTAAACTAACCTACTGCTTCAAAATCAAGTCCTCAAATGTTAGGAAGCTTGGTAGGCCAAGTTCTGTAGGAAAGCTTTATTTATCATGAGTGCATATATTGTAATATAGATGGCATACTATACATTGGCCAAGCACAGATTTTAGTAATATTACCATGAGGTTTTTGGGTTTGTTTTCTTTTTTTTTCTTTTTTTTCTTTTTTTTTTTTTTCCACAGAGCCCTTTAATTATTTTAGTGATTAAAAAAAAGAAAAATAAAATGCAGAAAAAATAGAGAGATATACAGTGGGACTGAGGCCTCGTGGTAGAAGGAGGAACACAGAAAGGAATATGCATATTGAAAAGAAATGAAAAAATACACCTAATGAAAAAGTTAACTTGTTTTTCTACTGGATAATACTGAATAACAATGTGTTATAAACTACTGGAAAATTTTATTAGTAAAGTTAATTTAATTTTTACTTCTTGATTCTGAGTGAAATAGACAAACATAGGAAGTTGCTGCTGAAAATCACAACTTTCCTAATTAACATCAGTTAGAACAATCATTATTACTCTCTGGATTAAATCCCTATGCTGAGAAAGAAATCCAGAAGAGGTCATTAGCAAAAATAGTTAAATTTACCATGTATGTCTGATGGGCTATAGTAACTGACCCCTAGGGCTATGAAGGTCTATTATCACATCTACAAGGAGATTGTATAGAATCCCTCTGCCCACCATTTTTCTTATTTTGAATGAGTTTACAAATATGCTGATTAGCTGCCCCAATTTTACTTCTGCATGTTAAAGTGTGTGATCTGATTTGATTGCAAAACTGTAACTCCTATTGATGTCAACAATAGTGGTATTAAAGCACAAACATCTGCATTGCCATGGCATGAGAGTACAATATGCTCATTATTAAAATAATAACAGATCTTCCAACAGATTAAGCCAAGAAACTGCCCTTTTACAAAAGGAAAAGTACAAATGCACTGGGTGCTAGATGCTCCAGAGAAACAGAGCTTCTGTAATGTATTCTAATCAAACAGGGGCCACAGCAAAATCAAAGCCTAAATGTTTTGTTTTGTAAAATTGGACTAGAGAGTCCCAAGACACAAATATCAACAGTAATAAAACACACCTCATTGCTTATTTCATTCAAGTTTAGCGCTAGACAAAGCATATTGTACATTAATCGAATTGATGTCTGGCTTGAAAACCTGGTGAGATTTTATCCAATATATTTTTATTGCCACTCAGTGATGGTTAAATTTTTTTAAAAAATAATTTTAGTGGACCATATAACCTAAAAACATCTGAACAGACCAAGTGTGACCCTGTTAGCAGCACTGAAAGTGTTTAATTTTGCATCTGCACTCTCCCAAAGCTGCACCTACTGTAGTAGATGTGTAAGTGTGTGCAGTTTTAGTAATTGCAGCTCTGAAGCCAAAGTGCTTGTATTAACATAGGGTCCAAAATGGTTCTAAATGCTAGAATATATTTCCAAGTATCTTTTTTGTTTTTTACACTCCTCTCTTAGATGTGTATTATCAGAACTAGACTGCTACCAGTGCTCCAGACAACTTGCTTAAGATCAAAGGGAGAGCATCTTCACTTCGCTGCAGCGTTGAACTGAGCCTTCTTCACTGCAGGTAAGAGCTCCTAAATATTTTACTGTTTTATTTATCTTTGTAGGCTTGTTTTTGTATCATATACTCACTGCTAAAATGGCATGGGCCCTACTCACACCACCCAAGAAATTTCCTGTTGTATTGATAAAGCTACTGACTGGATCATGAAACCTGGACAAAGGAAAATTATTTAAGATTGTAGAACAAACACAACAAACTGTTACTAAACTATTTTTCCCAAGTTAAGGATTTTTTTAAAAAAATCTGTTTTGTAAGTAGCTTTGTCTCTCTTTATATTGTATTTTCTTTGAGTATTATTGAAGTGCACAGATACCACTAAAAAGTTCACTTGCTATTGGAACAGGTAAGAGTCTTGGACAGAGATTTGCAGGAACTTGTGATAGTTTCTGCTTGAGGAAATTGTTGTGTATTGATAAGTGATGGCTTCTCATGACAGACTTTGGTGAATAAATGATCTGCTCTTTCAAACCTCTTTGATGTCTGAATATCTTGGAGAGCACTTATGTAGAACTGTAGCACAACCAGTGTTTTTATCTTAGACAGACCTCTTCTTTAAAAAAGACCCCATGACAGTCATTTTACTTCAGAAGCCTATTCTCCATTGCAATTTCACTTGAGAATGTGTTAGTGCTGCTGTTCCTGAGGGTTTGTTGCACCTGATCTATGACTGCACAGTACCCCAGAGATGATCAGCCTCACACAGTAAACATCAGTGCACACTGCTCACAGAGGCCCTGTGCAGCCTCTGAACACCATGAAAATAACAATTCCTACTGGCTATTGCTGGATTTCATAACCACAGAAAAGCAGGAAATTTATTCTTAATGAAAATCCCAGGCAAATTGTTGAGGAGTATTGTAGAAGAAATAATCAGCTATTATAGTCTGTCACAGAGTCAGAAAACTTGTGGTGGTGGAAATTATCAAGACAGGGTCTGTTATTACCATTTTCCATGATGAGTCCAAGGAATCAGGTAGAATGTCGCAGCACCTTGTGAATACATTGCTGTGTCTTCATAAAGTCCCACTTCTTGGTGACCTAAATATTAATATCTTTGTGATACTAACAACAAATAGCAACGATAATGATGCAGTTTAAAAGTCTTGAATGTAAATGTCTAAAATTTCCAAATGAATTGGAATGGACTATACTGAATAGACATCCTGAAGATTTTTGAAACTGAAGTGTGTACAGAAAGCAGTAATTTTAATAGTATTTTTTTATAATTTTTTAACATAGGCCTATTTTTAAAAAATAGCCTTTAGGATACAGTAATGGTTCCATCTTGTTTTTCAGTATGTTTCAATGAAATATTGCTTTAGTTTGTGTAAAAGTTATGATCCACAATGTTTTGGTAAACGGCACCAGTGATATCAGTCAGTAGTCACTAGTAACTTTAGTCACAGAGATAAAGCATACTTTGGAAATTACTGTAATTCTACAATAATTTCATGTAAGGAAAATAATTTTTATTGAGAATGAGAGAATTTTTTTACACTAAATAAAACTGACCTGAATATTTCTTCCTACTCAAACCAGAACTAAAACCCTGAAATTTGCACACACTCAGAGAAATTCTGCTAAAGTATTCTAAGGGGTTTTTTGTGTGTGGTTAGTTCAGTAATTCCAAAATGTGGAAGAACTGGATTTACCAAAGTCCTAGAGCAGGGCAAGATCTGATGGTGTTTCTGTCTGGACTGTGAGCAGGAAAGACTGAGTATATTGTGAAGTTGTCCTCTGGAGGCTGGTGCTGCCTTGTTCCCTACAGTGCTGTAAGAATGGTTTAAAGTGAAGGCTCTGACACTTTCATGGGAAAATATTTCACAGGTCAGTAAATATTACTGCCAAATTATTTTGTGATATTCAACCTAAATAGTCTGTTACTTTGGCCTTACCTGCACCAAATAGTTGAAAAAGAGAAAAGGATAAAAATGAAAAAAAAAAGTGCCAAACAAAAATACCCTAAACAAACAAACAAACAAACAAACAAAAACCCCAAAAACCCAAAGGAGGAAAATAAGAGAAAGAGAAATATGCAGAGATGTGTTTCTTTTGGCTAGTTTTGATAAAATTTGTTATTTTGGACTGTGCAAAGAAATAATAGAATTTGCAAAACATCAGCAGAATAAGAGGGAAAATAAAAGAATCCTTGAATATAAGGTGGGACACACATGGAGCAATTTGCTGAGTTTCATTTTCTTCTGCACTGCATTGAGAAAGAGGTAAAATGAAGAGATCAGAGAGATTTGCAGCTATGTCACAATTGCTAAGTACCTCAGTGTGTTTCTTTCCCCAATGTCTTTTTTATTCAATAAAATCCTGCTCATTTTTCTTCATAACAAAATTTTCCTTTAAGCCTTTCTCCTACCTTCATTAAACCTCAACTGCTCTTATATTCTTTTCAAGAAGGTTTTTGCCAGTGGCTTTTACTTTTTGAGATATTGTATTGAAATCAAGTTTCTGCCAGGCTGCTAGGCTCTAGAAAGACTGAAGGGAAATATTTATCTTTTCCCCTCCTTTCCCATACCTTACCTTTCTTTTCGAGAAGCCAGGTCCATCTGACCTGGAAACTGGTGAGAGACACAGGGTTGTTCACCCAACAACCAAAATCTGAAAATGCTAGTGTGTGTTGGTACGTAACCTTTGCAATGATAATAAGGAACAGTGGAAATAAAAAGAATCCTGATATTCAATATTAGATGTCTGTTCTATTTAATATGAAAGATATTCTTCTAACTCTTGGAATTGTATGACTCTTGTTTTTTGAGCATTTCAGCCATAAAGAACTGTGAATAATCCTATAGTTATGTGCTGGAAATTGGACTGACATCCAATTTGTAGTTCTTGCTTTTAGTGCTGTCCATATCAGGTGAAATGTTCAGGACAAGTGCTTCTACCTGGAGTCTTGCAGGATGAAGTTGTAGTTTGAAGCTTATGCACTGTCTGCATGCCCCTCTGCTGGCACTGTCATCCCCAGCTCAGTGCCTGTAGAGGAACCCTCATGTCATAACCAAATAGGGAGAATACAAAGCTGTCTGTCTCCTCTCCCCTTCCACAAAGGGAAGATTTACAGCAAAAAATCACACCATGTTGATTACTGGTGTGCACTCTGAAGCTGTGGTGTCATTTAGTGTCTCCTTTCAGTGAATATTTCTCAATGGTTGAGATTGAAGTGTTCCAAATGAGCATTTTATTTAGTTCTAATGAGGCTGCTTCAGAATGTTAATTTCCCATTCACTGGACTTTTCAAAAGCTCAGCATGGCTGCAGAGTACTGAAGACATACCTCAAGCTGCTGCAAAATTAACTTAGGAATTATAAAAGCAGTAAGTGAATGATTACTATTTTTCTTACTACATAAAAGAAGGAGATGTGTAATTGACAGTTTAACAAGCTGGCTGCAGCAAATTAAAACTTAATGTGATTATGAACTGACAATTACTGTTAGTAATTAATTGGTATCACCTTTTTGTAGCCCTGTTCAGCACTCTTTGTGCAAAGCTTATATCAGTGAAAGAATAATTAGGTAATTAGATGAAAAATTGGGAGAGTGTGAGCCTACAAAATGCTGTAAAATTTCTCTTTCTTTTCCACGGTATCTGTGTCATTTGAGATTGTTAGAAGCAGTACTTGCACCCCATAAATATTCATCCAAAAGGACTAAAGAGCTTTGGAACTGCATGAAATTGCATATATTTCTGTATCTGTAATTAAAATGAACTGCATTTGTACTAAACTGGGAAAGATTGGTAAGAGAGTATCCCTAAATTGCAGTTCTTAGTAAAGAGTAGTGTAGATGGCAGTGTAAACACTTAAAATCACAGAAATGTATTTCTGGCTTGCAAAGAATAGGAAACCACTGAAGCTGACACGATGTCTTTCCTGATTTTTTAATTACTTTAAGTAGACAGAAACTGTTTTTACATGTCATGTGCAGCACTTCTGGCAGAGAAATTCTCTGCTAGAAGTAGAGGACCATGGTGAGACAATGTCTTGGTAAAGAGAAGTGTAATATCTTGAATAATCTTTCTTCTTTGGAATCCCAAACCTCTACCAAACCTCACCACATGATTTAGACTTTTATGTCATGGTTTAACCCCTGGTGGCAACTAAGCCCCACTCAGTCACTCCCTCCCACTGGGGCGGGGGAGACAACCAGAGAAGTAAAAGTAAGAAAACTGGAGGGTTTTTAGTTTAAGAGGTAAAGCAAGAGCAGCACATGTAAGCAAAAGAATTTGATGAGTTAATTCACTGTTTCCTGTGGGCAGGCAGGCGTTCAGCCATGCCTGGGAGAGCAGGGCTCCATCAGGTGCAGTGGTTGCTGGGGAAAACAAACACCATCACTCCAAAAAAACCACTTTTCCCTCTTCTTCTCCCAGCTTTATATGCTGAGCATGTTACCACATGGTCTGTGGTCGTGATCCCTTTGGTCAGTTGGGATCAGCAGCCCCAAGTGTTTCCCCAACTCTTTGTGCACCCTGATCCTGCTTGCTGGTGAGTGGGGTGAGAAGCAGAAAAGCTCTTTACTCTGTGTCAGCAATGCTCAGCAGTAAGAAAACACATCCCTGTGTTGTCAGCAATGTTTCCAGCACATACAGACCCATACCAGATACTATGAAGAAAATTAACTCTACCCCAACCAAAACCAGCACAGAAGGCAACTAGTCAAAGGTGACCTACACCCATCTTCTGCCTTTTCCCTGTATAGGTCTGAAACAATGTGATTTGAACTAATTTGCCAGAGACCAGACAGAAATGTACTTCCCTAAAATGGGTTTCAGATTTTTTTTTATCATCTGTCTCACAGAAACTAAACAAAGTTCCAGCAGATCAACTGTCCTGTGTTCACTATGTTACAGATAGGCAAGGAATAGAGTAGCTGTATGGGCTACCTCAGGAACACCTGTGTGCTGTAATTAAAAGGTCAGAGGCCTATTTCCCACTTCTGAACTAGCAACCCTCCAACAAAACTCCAGTGGAGTTCTCATCCATCTTGAAGAATCCCCTGAAGGAGGCACAGTTCCTTACAGTCGCAGCCAGAAACCATTAGCAGCAAAAGCAGCACAAGGAAAAGGATTAAAACTGCTTCCAGCCACCTCCAGTGCTGCTTTTGTAAAAAGACACCAGGGATCTCCAAAAGTAGAGTCATACATTGCAGGCAGAGCAGCTTCTCCCTTTAATTGCTATACAAACATATGTCAGCATGTGTGGGAGTTAAGAGCTGTGTTTCAGGTAGGGAGACTGAAAATAGGCAAGATGTTCACATGAAGTGGGTAATGCTGCCAACTCCAAACATTCAAATAACTTAAGTAGACCTTCATTCATTAATTCTTAAAAACAGAACAAACTTTTCCCTGCAATATCATGGGCAAGCAAGTTACCTTTTCTTTTATTGTTTCTTCTTTTAATATCAAAATTTGGATTCTAAAATACTGATTGAACTTTAGAATCTAGAGCTCTGAGTAAGGTATAAAAAATTCAGCACGTGGAATTTTTATGATGAGTTGACCCCAGCCAGCAACATAGCACCACACAGCAGATTGCTCATTCCTAACAATTTCCACAACTAAGACAGAAAACATAGTTATCTTTTTGGACAAAGATCTTTTTGAAATTGATAAATAAAATGAATAAGTGGAACTGTTACTACAGAAAAAACAATGCTGAAATGCCATAACCTACAAATAAAGAATTAAAAATAAAGATTTTTAGTTAAGATCCCACAAAGAACTTACCTATAACCATGGCTATTTACCAGGAGTGTTGTTATGTTTAACAATAGGGGAAGCTGAAATGTGGTGGAAAATTTTCAAAATTAACAATTTATTTCTATGAGCACATGATCCAGGTCTTTCATGCTGCACAAAGCAATACAAACATTGGGGGTGGAGAAAGAAGAATGTAGGGCTGATAAATTACTTTCCCCTTCATGTATAAATGGGGTGCTAATTATTCTGCTTTCTGGTGCTCAGGTGATTCAACAAAAATAATTCATCCATGTTCTCCATTAGTTTCCAGCAAATTACACTAAGAACTTCCCTTTTTTTATTTCTGCATACCAAGAGAAAACTTCTCAGTATCTGCAGCTTTGTCAAACAAATGAAGTTTTGAATTACTTTGAAATAAGAACTTTTCATTCTGTTGAAAGAGATATATATTTCTCTTATGAGAACTGATTAGAAATTTACAACCCAAGTTTCATTCATATATAGGTACTGGGCTACAGTTTTGGACATTTTTGAGAGAAACTGATTAAACCCACTTCAAAATATGGTTAGGGAATTTTTTTTTTACATTTTCTTGGAGATATTCTGTGCAGGATTTCTCAGTGAAACAGCATTCACCTCCTGAATTCCCTTTCAACCTGAATTATCCTGTAATTATAGATTATGCATCTTATGACTTCATTTTTATATATACATCTTTTACTCTAAATAGAGATAAGTGAAAACCTGCTTATTGCACTGCCATGGTTGAAATTTTTAGATAGGTGCTGCTGGAAAAGGAGGAAAACTATACTTGTGAAAAAAGAAAAACCACAGAGACAAACATGGACATAAGCTAAACAGGACTTTTATGTTCCAAAGACAAGACTCAGGCAAGGGCTTTTAAGTACAGTTTGCAGTGGGACTCAGCAAGAACTTTACAATGTATTTGCTGATTTTTAGTGTCTGTTGCATACTTGGTTTGCTTACATAGAGGGCATATGGAAGGTGTGCAATGACATGCTTATGGCTATGTGTAGTCAAACAGCAGCTCTGAGCTAATTGTTGATAGTTTGGGGAAAGAGGCAGTGTTAAGGGCCAGTTAATTATGATTTGTACAGCAGAAGGGTGTCTCAGGGAGGCACTGATCAGGAGTGAAGTTCATAGCCTTGAAACAAAGATTCAGAAAGGCATGTCTGACTGCCATCCTATACCCTGTAAGTTCTTGTCAAGAACTACCATTCCACTTTGCTTTGGAACTTCTTATGCGTGATTCCTTCCCCATCCACTACGCCTTTATGCATCTACCCCTGACAGACAGCCTAGATACAGCTGCCACCAAAACCCAGCTGATGAATTACCTAATGTTTGTACAGTTATCTAAAGCACCTACAAAGCTGGTATAAAATGTTGAGTAAATCGCTTCTGAGATTTGTGGCACATCTTGCTTCTTTCTGAGTTTCATTTGGAAAGTATAAACTGTCTTCAGCAAAAGTTGACATATGAAATCTTCTGATTTTTGCAGAACGAGTGGTGACAGCCAGAACATAACACATCTCTTGGAGTTCAAAGTATCTGCACTACAATTAATTACTTACTGTGCTGTTCATTTTGCATGAACCTCGTCTCAGTAATTGAACCCATCACTGGGGGAGACAAAGATGTAACTGCTGCTGCAGACTGTGTTTGGTTGTGTCTAGTCTGCAAAACTGAGTCTGTCACTTTTAATCTGGTTTGGTTTATCTTGCTCAGAGCTTTCTCTTCAGTATCTGCTTTTCTCAGCAAGGGAGCACCATGTTTTTCACTGTGTTCTTCAAAGAATTCAATTCAAAGGTCTTGCTCTTGTTCAGCAGTTCCACTGCCTTTCCCTTACCAGGGTTCAGAGGGAGATTTCTAATGGTTACCAATCTGGGACCTAATTGGCTCTTTAGTTTTAGAATGCAACTTATATTACATGAATAACAAAAAGATATTTACACTTGTATAGTACTTATCATCCTAGAGGAGTTAGTAGAGTTAGGACATTGGCTTGACCCAAGGAAAGACATAATCAAAGATATGTCTCTTGCAAAAAAACCCCCAAAAAAACCAAAAACCCCACCCAGATCATAAAGATAAATCATAATGCTTAACCTTGTAGTTTTCTCTTGTGGCTGTATGAACTCTGAATTACTATTTTTGCTACCACAGCTCCGAGAGGAATAGCAGATAGGGCTCTTGCCCAGCATGGTAACTGGCAAGCCCTCCCCCACATTGGGAAGTCAATCAAAATCTCCCAATAGCTGCACAAGTACTTTACTTACATTGATGGTATTTAAAAATGTTTGTATTTTAAAAAAGAAGTTGTGTTTTGGGAAAGGAAGAGTTCCGGCATGTTGATGTGCTCTGGATCTGCTACCACAGTAAGGTACTGAAGAATGGAGAATAAAAAAATGCTTTAAAAGTGTTTTAAAAAGGCCAGCTGCTCTTGCTGAGGCACTCCAGGACACGTGTAGACATACAGATTTCTAAGTAGTTGGGAAACTTTAAGGTTAAACAAGGGGATAGCTGGTTAGTTTAATGCCTCTAAGCTTGAAATGCAGCTATCTGTGTATTCTGGAATCTGTGTATCTGTGTATTCTGTGGCTTTCAATTTAGGAGCCTCGCTTCTGTGTCAAGTCTTGCCTCAGGCACCAAAGTCCTTAGCTGGAGCTGTCCTCAGAACCCCAGCTGGTACACATCAGCAGAGATCAGTTCTACTCAGAAGCACCGTAGCACATGATCCCACTTGCTGCAGGCAGAACTAGTTTTGCTTGCTGTTGAAATGAGCTGCTCTAGAACAGGCAGATGAAGGAGATGCCTAAGACAAAGTCGTGTTTATGGTGACATTTACATAGGATTTAGATAGGGATTCTTTCCTAAGTGCGCTCAAATGTGCATTTGCACCCCAGAAAGCCAACCACATCCTGGGCTGCGTGCATCAAAGCAGCGTGGCCAGCAGGTCCAGGGAGATGTTCCTGCCCCTCTGCTCTGCTCCTGTGAGACCCCACCTGGAGTGCTGCGTCCAGCCCTGCAGCGCCATAACAGAGACAGGGACATCTTGGAGCAGATGCAGAAGAGGACCACAAAGATGATCAGAGGGGTGGAACACCACTCCTATGAAGTCAGGCTGAGAGAGTTGGGGTTGTTCAGTCTGGACAGAGAAGGCTCTGGAGAGACCTTTATTGCATCCTTCCAGTACTTAAAGATGGATTTTAAGAAAGAATTTTTGGCACGGCCCATTTCAATAGGACAAAAGATTGTTTTTTAAAGGGAAGAGATGGTAGATTTAGACTAGACATAAGCAAGAAATTCTTTACTGTGGGAATGGTGAGACACTGGAACGGGTTGCCCAGAGAAGTTCTGGATACCACATTCCTGGCAGTGTTCAGGGCCAGGCTGGATGAAGCTCTGAGCAACCTGATCTAGTGGACGGTGCCCTTGCCTGTAGCAGGGGGTTGGAACTGGATCATCTTTCAGGCCTTTTTAACCCAAATGTTCTATGAGTCTATGACTCTAAACCTGCTCAAATCTGAAATAAAATAGTTGGGGTTTATGTCTTTGATTTTTGTAATTTATCTCATAAAAGTTTCTAAGAAGTGTTACAGGTTCCAGTGCTAACATTTTTTACCCATAGTAACTCTTGTCCATCCTTCTTACCCTGGCTTTTTACATTTGTCTTTATATTCCTGTATCTGTAATGAGTTTAGCACAGAAATCCTAAGCTTGTGGTGGCAGCACCTATAAAAAGTGTCAAAATGGATGAAAAGAAAAGGAACAGTATACTGAGGAAAGGTTCTTTGTGCCTCTTACACTTCCTGTTCCTCCTGAAATAATCCAATCTAAGGCAGGGACATGGATCTCTTCAGGTGTGTGTGATGCACTTGCTGTGAGAGTTCAATTCTCCTGGGCTGACCACCAAGCGTTTCCACCCACAGAAATGTTTATTGAGAAATTAAAGTGATATGAATTCTGGTTTATTTCTCTTTCTGGAATAACATCAAGTGACTTCATATCTTAAAGAGTCAATCCAAACTTGTTAGTCCTTTAAGAAGCCCTTCTTGGATGACAGCCCAGGATAGCACTATTTCCCAGGGCCAAGAAATAAAGCTTAAATAATTAAAGCGTAAAAGATAGGAAAAAAAAAGTTCATATTCTGCCCTATAAATACAAAACATATTATCAGGCTTTCAGCCAAATGCCATGGTACACTAGAAATCCTTATACCACATATGCATAATAATTCTTGTTAATGGTAAATGGAACTGTTGTTACTGATCATATTTAGTTTGGAAGAGATCAGTAGTGAGTAACTGTGCTCTTTAAAATGCTCAGTCTTATTCTGGAATTCAAATAACTGTTAAAGATTATGAGATGGTGGGTTTTGTGTGTGATATTTTTCCACTGGAAAAAGGAGCTGGTTAAAAAAGTCAATTTCCTTTAATCAAGTATTTCTCTTAGAACACTTTCAGTTTATACACACAGTTAAATATTCTCTAGCTTAGGGTAGTCTAATAGCCTGCTGCCAGAACATAGAGGCTAGGTTAATTGCATGGAGGATGAAGACCACAACTTCAAATCCTTTTGTAGTAATTGATGTGACTTATGTTCCATGCAGGTGCTATCCCCACCACATTTTCTGAAATCTCAGGCAGCTTTCAGTAAATCATTTTCCTAGCTCATTCTGCTGATAGTGATTCCTCCCACCAAGAGGAAATTCTTCTGAACCCTTATCCTCTTGTTTTGCAGTGCCAATTTCTGAGCTTGGATTAGAATTAATAGGTATTGTGTTCCCTGTGAAATAGAATAGGAAAGACCTTCCATCTGAGACATTTGGGAGAAACTGGAATAACACAAGTGTATGACTGTGCTTAAATGAAGTACAACAGTATGAGTTTAAGGACTAGGACAGCATTTACTGCTGTTAACTACAGCATGTAAAATGACCAACGAGAAGAAAGACACTAGTTGAGCCTTTTCATACTTTCTACATGCTTTGTGACAATTTGTAGAGCCTGGGTCTCCAAACTCCCTGGGCCCTAAGCTGCAATAAACACAACAATGGTCTCACCAGGCTGAAACCTATCCCCAAATCCTCCATCCTTTTTCCCAGCTGAGGGCTTCCTATGAGTCTGATTTGTGCCATCTCTACACCATAGCATTCCTTGCACTCACAGGGCTCTTTTCTCACTATTGGCAAATTCTGCACTTGAATGTCTCAACAGTATAACTTCAGTATAACATTCCCTTTGCCTGCAGCTTTCCCATCACCAGCAAGTGTTCCTTCTCTCCTAAGAAGATAAGTCTAGTCTTGCTATGGTGGTGACACAGCCAAATTATCCATTTACCCCATGTCTTGCCATCCCTGAAAATGAGCAGAAACAGGAATGAGGAAAAAACCCTCACCTATCCTGTCAGAGGATTGCTGCCACTGTGTCCATGGCTGTTCTGCCTTTTTTAATCCCACTGGCCTTTTCTTCTTTAGTCCCCAGTGGCTCCACCTCAAGGCTGTGCTATTCCTGTGACCACTAGAAAGGAGACAGTAGAAGTTAGAAGGGAAAGAAAGAGTGAAGAGATAACAGTGGATGAGGTTTTTCTCTTTTTTCTTCCATATTGACAGCCTCAGGTTTGAGGAATATGGCTCAGTTTACTGAAAGATGGCTACAAGGCCACTGAGAAGGAGGTGCTCTTATTTTTCCCATGTATTAGGTCTGGTATTTCCAGTAGAGGTAGGAAAGAACTAATATCACTTTGCAAGGCTCTGCTCAATAGAGTACAGCCATGGTCCCCCATGTTGAAAAGGGGTGATCCAAAACTAGAAGAAGCATGAGGAAGGAATTTTTGTATGGTCAAGGAGGTGACCATGCTGTGCAGGAGGATGGGAGCAGGATGTGTGCACTGTGCAGCACTGCACAGAGAGCTGACTGGCCGTGCTATAGTTCTAAATTTGAAAGCAATGGGATGGTGTCAGCATCTTCTTGCAGCCAGCTTGGCTGTGCTGAGCGGCGGCACTAATTAGCACAGGAACACTGCTGTGCTAATGCAAATATTCAGGACTAAGCAAAAGTATGGGTGAGCTGAGGCAGGTGAGGGCACTGCTCTGCTTCAGGATATCCCTGCTGCATGGCTCAGATCCTGAAAGAGCTTGGCTTGCATAGCCTACCTCTGGGGAGACACTGTAGGGAGAATCATTTGCTGTTCAAAAATACTTAGGTGGGAAAGCATTAGCGAAGGAGAGAGATTAAGTTAGCTGAAAAGCAGGCTTGGCATAAAAGCAAACTGGGAAGGATTTTTTTTTTTTTGTTATTTAATTTTGTCTTTTAAAAGATGATTAGGGAGCTCCAGGTGGTAATATTGGTGATTCTTTCAGAATTAGTATAAATATAAGAACTTCAGGGGAAAAAAATTAAGAAATATTAAAATGGAAAGACAAAACACTCCAGCAGTGTCAGTGGTTCTGTTCGCTTTAAAGGTGCTTAATAAAGTCTGAAACAGCTGTGTCAGGTGCCCTGATAGAAGTCTGAATCTTGCTGTATCAAAGGTTTTGTTTCTGTTCTCCCCTCCTCCCCACCTTTAAGTAGTTTTTAGCTCATCTAGTTCAACAGATAGCTTTTCTGAGCAGAACTGACATCAGCTTTTGACATTATAGTGGTTTCTGCAGTAAGCATCCAGTGTGAAACAATCCTGAAATATGAATGCAGCGGTTCTCTATTTGTCTCTTTTGGAAGTAATGCTAATTAAAATTTTAACTTGAACATTTAATGGCTAATTGTTGAAGAGATGAATGGGAAAAAATATTGTGTTTGAAACCCAGACAGGAAATTGCTCCAGGGAGGAAAATGAAAAGGGTAAAAAGGAGCAATGGTCAGACAGAAGGGAGGAGGGGAAGAGAAAAGTGTAGCACAGTTAATGGTCCAGAAGGCCATCTTGTTTTCATCCTGAATGCTGTAGAGAGGCACTTAAGACATTAGAAATAAAGTGAGCTTTCATAGTTAAACATTAGAAATAGAATGAAATTACACAGTTCTGCAAGAATGAGAGTAATTTACCTTTGTGTAGCCTGTTGAAGTTTCTTCATCTGGTTTTGTACCAAAACCAGCAGAAAATAATTGAAATATTTGAAATTTGGGGGTTTGTGTTGGTGAGTTTGACACTGAGAGAGGACATCCTCTGCTCTATTTGAAAAGCTGAAGTTTGTTTCTCCTTTCCAAGTAGTTTTCCAGGGGAAATTGCAAAGGTTCTGGCATTTCACTTGATGTGAAGCCTTTAATTAGAGTCAGACGTGAGGCTGAAAGGTGCCTTCAACCACCCAAGGTCATAAATGCCCAGAAGAAATACAGCCTTCACTCTGTGCACTGTGAGTCCTAGAGCAGATCTCATTTGACTGTACTGACAATCAGAAATAAAATAGTTCACTTGGTTTTTAAAATCCATACCAAAAACTTGGTATGCATTGTAGCATTTAATGTGTGGTCATAAATTTACTTGGAGAAGAGAAAGTGATAACCCACCTGAGATAAGATCTCCTATGGACTACCACAACCTCATTTTGATGCAGATTTGATTCAAATCTTCATACAATGATGAACTATTTCAGATACTGTGTAAACTGAGACTTGATTATCTGCACATCAGTTCAGACAGGGCAGAGGGCAGAAAAGAGGAATTATCTTATTTAAAAAAAAAAAAAAATCTTACCTTCACAGTTTTTGAATCTCTGTTTGAAAAAGAAAATAAAAAGAGCATAATCAAACAATTAGCTTTTCATAACCAAAGATAACTGTGAAGAAGCTAAATCGTCCACTTGATCTCTCTGCCAAAAGTAACAGTTGAAAGATATGCTTTCTTCAGAATAGGAAAGTGACATTTCAGAAATAGTGTTACTTCCCCCTTTTCTCCTCTCTTCCTCATTGTCAGGAAAACAGAACAAGACCAGATCTAAAGAAATACACAAGTATGGAGCTGATAGAAGCCTGCTTTAAAGCAAAACAGAAGCAAAGAACAAACTCTAGAGTGTTATTATTCAAGCATTATTTCTATACTTCTTTCCCACAGGCAAATTTCGGTTTGGGGAGATTTTTGGGGTTTTTTTTTTGGGGGGGGGGGGGGGGGGTTTGTGGTTAATTTTTTGGTGGTTTTTTTGTTGTTGTTTTGGTTGTTTTGTTGGTGGTGGTGGTGGTGGTTTTGGGGTAGGTTTTTTGTTGTTTTGTTTTGTTTTTTCCTCAGTAACAGTGGTTAAGTCTTTACCAAAACTTTGGTAAGAATATATATATGTGAAAATCAAACTGGAAGTGGTGCTGTGGTATGTGGTTCTCTCTGAAGGCTTATAATTTGAAATAATAGGATCTTGGCCAATAAGCATGTAAGAGTGACTCGAAAGCTGCACATTACATCTATGAAAGGATGGCAGGTAAATTGTTTACCTGCAGCTGGTCATGAACTATTAGTGGTCTTTCTAAAACTCTTCCCTTGGTGAGTCTGGCAGCCCTCTGTAGGTGGGAAAATAATTAAATACATTTGAAGTTGATAGCTAGAAAATTAACATGCCAAATCTAGAAAATATTGAAGAAACACAGATTACACAGCAGATTACATGATCTGTGTTTTCCTCTATGGAGTCTGGGTATGCATGTTCTATTTTTCAAAGTGTGGAAGTGAATCAAACTGAGACCTGTTCATTACTAACTACTATCAGGATAAGTAAAAGACTGTACCCAGATTATGTTTTCTGGATAAAAGCAGGGAAAAACCTAACACTTCCCTGTCAGACTGTCCATGGATTATAATAATCTAAAAAACCCTCAAATATCCAAATTAATGTGGTCTGATCACTGAATGCAATCCTGCTTCCCCAACAAATCAGGTTTTAAGCAATTACACCCTCAGTACTTCACATGGATATTTTGCTGCAGTTTGATTGAATAGCCTCCTCTCTTTCCAGTAGGAAAATGCTTAAAAACTGATTGTAAAAAGTTCCAGTAAAAGACATTTGAAATCACTTGCAACTTTCTTTCCTTGTTTTCTATATATGATAATTTCCTTCTTGCTTGGAAAGATTTTATTTCAAATTCATTCCATATTGGTTAGTAACAGACATTGTACAATAATTCTTTGCTCTCTTTCCCCATGAACAGAACAAATAGGAGGTGGTAAGGACTTTTATTTCACTGGCTTTCTTCAGAGAGCCCAATATTTTGAAATAATTTAGCTATTTTGCACTAAAAGCTCATTCAATTCTTTCATTCCTCCACACAGGCTGTGGAGTTCTCGCACTGAGTGCCACTTATAGTCAAAGAGAAATAAAAATCAACTAGTTCCTTGGAGAAGACCCTTCTGATCCCAGCATTGCTAAAAATGTGAAACAATGACATGACACTTATACTAGATCATCACATAGCTGATCCATACATCCCTGGGGCATTGTCTTGCAATGAATTTTAGAACAACACCAGTACTCTGAAGCACGGAACCAACTCATGTAATCAATATTTTTCTGTTCAGGTGTATCCTGTAACTTTATGTACAAATGCAGTATGAGATGAGGAAGTGCTTCTCAAGGTAGAAAATAACTTTTAGATAAAGAACATGTTGCACTTCTGTACCAGAAGCAGTATTCTGCATAACCTGCATCTCTAGGTTACTTTAGCTAATATGGAAGAAACGGAAGAAATGGAAATAAAAAAGAATAAAAGAAAATAAAAGAAATAAAAGAATATGGAATACCACGGAAGAAAGCGAAATTGCAAAATGAGGGTTGAATCAAACCTGCATAGATGCGCTTGTATTTGTTTGAGGATTATTACAGGACTGAGAAAGTCCTAATCCTTAGGAGACTTGTTATTGAATTACCCCAGCTTTACAGTGTGTAACTGCTTCCAGCCTGCCTTGTTCCACAGAAACTGTGCCATCGTCTTCTGACTTAAAGTCTTTAAAAGGTGTTGAGGTTAATACAAGGTAGCAAAGGCAAGAATGAGCAAAAGCCATACAAAACCTTGTGGACTACAGAGTATCTGTTTTCTCACTTTCCTGTCTTCTTCCTAAGTGTTTTCTAAGCTACTGCAACTTCTTTGTTCTCTTTTTCTGTGATTCCTCTCTTGTCTGAAAGCTTGTCTGTATCCCTGGCTTGACTTGTCTCCAGAACTGTGTGTGCTTGGGGACTCAGTACTGTGCCATAAAACTCTTATATGCTTGCTGCATTTTGGTAGCAGTTATGTAATTGCAGCAACATGATTTTTACCTCGATAACTCAGGTTCAAGGTGAATAAAATCCTTTCAAAAGGCAGACTAGGGTTAAGAACAACAATAAAACATCTTAGCAAGAGAAAAGGTCACAGCCTGCCTATGCAATGGACAGGGGATTCAAAATAGTTTCTTTAATTGAAAATAACTTAAGTCAGTATATCCTGATAAGATCTGCATATGCAGTACTGTTGGTTACATATTTTGTATTCTAAGAAATTTTCTGCCACTTCAGAATCAATGAGTGGAAACCAGCAATACAGTGTAATAATTGGAGAAGTGTGTGATATCATGTACAATCCACTTTAATAGGCACCAGAGCTACTGCAGTATGAATTATATTAGATTCATGCCTCTTCTGTGAAGCCTTGTCCAGAATATTTCTGGCTTTACACAATATTGCCCAGTCTAGCTGTGTCTCAGTTTCTCCTGAGTTCCAAGCCCATGCACCCAAGACACAGAGGAAGGAAGGGCTGAAGCTGGATTGTGATATTCTGCCTTGAGACATGTAAAACCAGAAATTTAAACACCTGAGCTGGCACATTCAGGGTCATCAAATAAGAGAGGTGTTACTAGTCCCTTTGTGATGTTACTTGGTCTCCCCAGGCTGGCTGTGGCTGTACCTGTGTGATGCTGAGATGCTGAAGGTGGGTCAGAGCAGAGCTCACCACGGTCTCCAGCTGTGCAGTGGGTGTACAGTCTCTGTTCATGGGTCTTTGCTGCCTGTAAGTCCTATTAGCTCAGAGTGGCTGTAATTGCTAGAGAATCAGCTCTGCCGTGACTACTTCAAAACATTCAGAGGGGAAAAGGGTCTAACCTTTCTTCTTCTACCAACACCAGCACAAAGAACTTGATTGTATCAACAGAGTGGAAAATACTGTCCCCTGCTGAACGTGCTCAATCACCTCCAGACACTGATTTTTATGAGTGTTTCTGCTGACCTTCTTTCCTGGATGGAACCTTGTGTTCCATCAAGTTTAATTCTTCATTATTTTTTTGTTAACTGTTTGATATTGTCAGCTACAGGGTTTTCCTCCCTCACTGTTTAAAGCATGTGATGGCCTGTTAGGCCACACTTTCTTCCACATTTTTACTCCTCAGAGTCTCAATAGCATCAGGTTTGGGGTTTTGGTTTTTTTTGGTTTTTTTTTTACATTTGAGGAAGGTTAAATCAGGTAACAGCTGCAGTAGAAGAGCTACTTAAGGAACTGTTAACTGTTATCTAGCACAGGTGCAGGATGTCAGCTGTCCTTTAAACTGACCTCAAGGTGTGCAGTCACTCACTGAGAAGCTGAGAAAGGTATTTTACTAACGTATCATTTGGTTATGTCACTTTGAGCCTGTCAGCAGTGCCATCAGGATTGAAAATGCATTTGACGTATTTTCTGAGGCATTTATATCATCTTTTCTTTGAGCAAATTTCAGCTGAAACTGAGGTTAGGGTCTTACTAAGTTAAACCCTGGCTCTTCAAATAATTTCCTTTTAAAAAGGTTATTAATTCCACTCCATCATTGCCTGTGTTGAAGGAGAAGCCACTGCCTGAGCAGTGTCCCTTTAACACTCACTTTGTGCCAGTGTACCAGTAAGCATCAGGTGTAGGCTTTTCCACTTCATCTTAGAGTAATTGGACCACTGATCTAGCCTGTGAATTTCTGGATCATTGTTTCTTTTGTCAAGCTGGCTTATGAAACTACTTCCAGTAACATATTCCAGAGAAAGGCACTTTCCTCAGAACATTCAGGTACCAAGTTCTCCCTCTAAGCTGCCCAACTTCTCCTGTGTCTCAGTGACCTCCAAGGGCAACACAAGTGGCATGGAAGTGAGATGCAGGTGAGATCACCTTGTGATTCTGAAAACATACCCCTGCCCATTCCAAGGTTTCACTGCTGAAGCATGCAATATGCTTGCCTGAGCCTAGTAGGAGAGCACAGGGCGATTATCAAGATAAAACTTGTACTGCTGCACTGTGATAATTGATAAAAATTGTATTTTGTTTAAAACTGAGAAAAAATATTATTTGTGTAACTGTAAGTTAGCACTCAGTAGTGTGCATAGGTATATTGCCTATAAACAGGACACCACAGCTGTGGTTCTACTCTCCTCTCACCCCAGATGTTTTCCTACAGCTTCATGTCTGGCTGGGGACACCTTGTAACAATTTACAAGCTGCTGAGCCAAAAGATGTGAAACAGAAGACAGAAATATTGAAAGTTAGAAACTAGGGGGGCATGTAGTGCAGCAAGATGTGTAGTACATGTACATGAACATCTCTGATATTTGATGACACTAATCAGGCTAGAACTCTAATACGGATTCTGCATCTGCTGATAAAAAAAAAAGTTCATACATAAAAATTCGAACAGGCAAAGCTAGAAATTGTGTATTTGTCTCATTGCTGACAAATACACAAAACTGGCTCATGGGATCACCCACATTCTAAATAAGCTTCCCCTCTGTGACTGTGTGTTTATGTGTGTTAGCCCTTAAAAATTCCTTCTTGAGACAGATGGGCATTTCTGATGCGTTCCCCATGGCCCATTGATTCTCAGGAGTGCATTTAAAGACCTTACTGAATTTCTCGTTTGGGTATGCCCCAGAGACAATTCTCAAATGCTCCCAGCTCCTCAAATACTCTAAGTAATCTGAACTCATTCTCTGTGCCTCAGTGATGATTAGTTCTATGCCATTTTTAAGTCTGACCTACATTTTGGCTTCAACCTTTCAACCTTCATTTTTAAAGCATAGAGAATTTTTTCTTCGAATGAGAAAAGGTGTGATTTTTTAAATCTTTTCACTCAAATACCTATAACTTTTGTTTAGTTAGAAAAAATGTATTTCTAAACTACCAATAAAATCCATGTTTTAGACAGAGTTATTCATTTTGGTGAGTTGTACCTGTCAGGAAAGACACCAACATTTGTATCTGGGAACCATGATTTTCCTGCACTGTGATTAGTGAATGAGTGAATGTGTCAGAATCATATGGAATAGTCCCATAGTCATCAGCTGGGACTTGGCAAGTGTCTGGAACACCAGACTGATCACAGGAAATCCAAAAGACTTTCCGTGGTACACGCCAAGAGTGAGATCTGATTAGCTTTAAAGCGGCGGTTTAGATAGAATTTTTAGTCCACATTGGGCTGGCTTTAGATTACCCTTTCTTGGGCTACCCTTTACTTGAACAAAATTAGCCTCTCCTAATAATACTGTTTTCTGGTAGGTCCTAAAGTTGGTAAGTCAGTTATGATGAGAAATATCATTAGAAGGAAAAAAATACTGAATCAACTTTTCTTGCACAAATTCCAATTATTTCATTTCTGTATTTTATTTTATATTATTTGCAAAAATTGTTACTAGACATGATGGAGCTTACATTTAATTCTATCATTAGTGATGTGTAAAATTTGCTGCTATCACTCACATTTCCAGACACTTTTACTGCAGAAAATGGAAGATAATTGGTACTTCAGGCAGGCCACAAATCTTTCCTGGCAGCTGTGTACCACTCACAGTACAGTGATTGCAAAAATTAGTTAATTCAAGAGGAATATTATATTCCTTGAGCCCTGGCATAAATCTCTCCAAATTCTGCAGGCACTACTGCCATCAAGTTAAAAGATAGATTTCCATCAGCCTACTTGAGTCTGTGTGTTCCTCCTGATTTAGATGCCACTTTTCTAAAACTGATGTATATATTGCCTGTTAAGTCCTCCAGAAGAGACTTTAAATGGCAGGAGTCAGGGATATCAGGCTAGTCTGTTGCTTTTATTTACCGGTCTTCTTAGGGTTGTAAATTCCAAACTGCTGATGTTTTCTACTTCATTACCTTTGCAAATGAAAACTAATGAGGGTGCAGTGTTTATGTACTGATAAGAGTCTCTCTTTTCATACATTTTCTAATGCTTTTTTATTTTAGCATTAAGGAAATGAGGTTAGAAATTTCTCTAAAAAAATCTAAATTTTTTTTCCAATGTTCACCCAAGGAGAGTTCATCTAGATTTGATGCAATTGTCCATGCAACCTTGTGTTCATAAACTTTTAGGAAATATTGTACTTCAAGAATTGTTAATTTCCATATTTTTATGACAAACCCAAGCTTCAAGAAGACAATGCAAAATACGCCAGTATTTTCAGACCAACTCCAGTATTTTCAGACCAACTAAAACCTCCCTAATGTGGAACATTGCCTGTGCAAAGCCTCAAATGAGGGGGTTTCAGAAAAAAAAACCCCAAATCTCTTGCTGCAGCATACCTGCATGTGGAACTTTGGCTCTGCCTAAGTCACTCAGACCTTGGCCAGTTCTTGTGGACCAGGAGTTAACCTCAAGACGATACTTGCATATGAAATATTTGTAGTCAAGTGTGTATTTTTGGTCTACAATTCTAAGCACAAGCAAAAAGGTACAGCCTATTTGGAAGGATAAGCCTAAACTGAGTTGATAATGCAAACAGAACAACTGAATGAGGAAGGAAGGTTCTCTCTGAGAAAGCTCATCTTATTTGCTGACTGAACTGCTTTGCTACTAATTGAAGGGGGAACAAATCTGTGAGCCAAAGAGTGCCACTGTAGTGATGGGGACAGCCATCAATGAATTTTTCCAAGTTTTTTTTCATTTACAGAAATTAATGCCAGAGATTATGACAGTCAAGTGAGGTAATGACTGATCTCTTTGTTTGTCTGGTTGGTTTGGAAGGATTTTTTGTGATAGCACAGTACTCTATATTAGTCTTGTAATTATATTACATGGAAGAAAATTGCTTTCATTGTTAAATCTATGGAATTATAGTTTTGTTGTGAATTTTGGCAGAATGTTGGAAAAATGCATTTTCAAGAAAAGTAACTACTTTGCACAGCAAAACTTGTTACAATAAACCATCACAGCTGGAAAAATTCAAAATTTGCACTCTTCACAAAGTCACAAAATTTCTTTTACTGAACTGGAACTGAGAGCAAACTGAAGACAGGAGATGACTCTAATATACCATTGCAAAAAGAGAAAATAGCAAGGCTTCAGATGTTGGACTGAATCAGATTCTCATCAAGACCTCTTCCTGGCTAGCACAGGAAATATAATCACACTCATTCCCACGACAATGCCCATCTTGGAAGATGCAATTATTAATGTGAAAAGTAGAATTAAGAATTTTGTCTTCCTCTGATTGAACTCATATTCAAAGCAAATGTGCAGGAAGATTTAGAGCACAATTCTCCTTTTTCTTTTTTTCTTTTTCTTTTTTTGTTTCTTTTTCTCTTTTTCATTATTATTTCCCCAGTAGATAGCAAGATAGCAGTGCAGGAGCCATGGGATTTGAAACTCAATAGGAAGAGCTCTTGCATGAGACAGATGAGTGGGTTGTTTTACGCAGGTTCATCTGATGCAAAATAAACGCATTGATACAATGTAGGCAATAAATTGATGTTTTTAAACTCAGCTCTCTGGTGATCACTGATGAAGAAAAGTTTCTGCACAAAAGAGGAGAGTAGGCATAATCACCATTGCACCTAAAACCTGCAAACCCATGGAGAATAACTGGAAAATATTTGAGTGTGTTATCCTTGAAAAAGAAAATTATTGGGCTGTCTGAAAATAATTTTGATAAGAGTTGTTTTGGAAGTGCCTGGTTTTTCCATTAGTTTTCCATTAACTCTGATAAAATATGGCTTTATGAATTTGTATTATTGAACTGCAGAGAGAACTGCATGCTTTACAAAGATGTATAATGATGTGTAAAAAAGAATATAAAAAGAAGTTGAAAACATACATGAATATGCAAATTATTAAAGCTGGTGAGTCATTCTGGTCATTTTAGGGAGGTAACAGGCACAGCTCAGATAAGAAGTTGCAAGATGCTAAGCTAACAGGCAAAGAAAAGCTGCAGACAGAAATGAGCCCAGTAAATTTTGCTTCCTGTGACAAATGCCACAAGCTGAAGAGATGCCTTGTACTTGAAAAAGTGAAGCAAAATGCATTAACAGCTTACAGTTAATGACAATTTATGCTCACAGCATGGACAAAGAATGCCAGCAGTATTGCTGCAGATAAGGAAATTCAGGGGAGTAATGGACAGCTTTGCACAAAGTAGGAGATCAATATTCAAGTCAACATGATCCCAAAAATATTAGTGCAGTAGAAGACACACTGATAGTGCCAGATAAGTGGGAAAGTGAATATTTGGCTTCCATTCAGGCTTCTTACAGTTGGTCTCACTGAGGAAGCATATGAAACAAATGCATGGGTAAATAAGAAATGGTTGAAGTCAGAGTTCCTAAGACTGCATAGAATAAAATGTATTATTTATTATAATATGCAACTTTTTGGAAAGCTGGGAACTCAAGCAACAAAGGAAAATACCAGGAATATGTTACAGGATTTAGGGAAGCTTTCTAAAGGGAGCAGAATAGAAGAGGTGAAGCCTATTTCTAAAACCCTTGAAAAATTCTAGACTCTCAAAAAAAAAAAAAAAAAAAAAAAAAAAAAAAAAAAAAAAAAAAGCCAAAAAACAGTGCACAAACAGTGGTGGAGACTGACTGGCAGCTCTCAGAAGGGTGGATCTGTGAGCTCAGACCATGGCAGGGGGCGTGGTGGTCCCTCATACTTCCCAAAAAGAGTCTTCTATCCAAAAAAAGCAGGACTGATAAGTGTATCTGGGTGTTTGGTCAGTGGCATAGCCAAGGCACTTGAAGTGACATTTCTCCCAGCACTCCCAAGGAGATTCCATGCAGGACAGGGCTCATTCCCCTGCACTAGCACAGAATAACAGGTGATTCAAAAGCAGTGCAGAGCATGAGGCAGCAGGAGTGAACAACCCCTCCATCAGTAATTCCTGCTCCTCCAGGAAATAGCACCCCCTGAACTTCCTACAGACAGGAGTTCTGTGCTTTGAGAAGCAGCTGGAATTGCAATCAGAAAAAGAAAACAAGTATTTGTTCAATTAGAGTGGGGAAAAAACCAAAAAGAAACAACCAACACCAGAGTGTGTGTTTAAAGCACCATTATCGGTTTCAATTCTAACAGCATTAAAGATACATGATTCATTTTTTATTTCAGCTACCATAAGAGCAAAGGATTTCCATTTACATCACTGAGCTGTCCAGTTTCATTCCCATTTCCTGAGAGGCAAGATAAAAAAAGACAATCCCCAGACTAAGCAAGTGCACTAAGAGTTAACTACTGGGAACAGAAATCAAGCTTCAGCAGTTTAACAAGACTGTCCAGCTGCACGATTTTGATTGAAAAGTAAGTTTTAGTCAAGATCTGTTACATATACATAACTTACAAATTCCTTTGCTTGAACTTCTGCAGTAGGTATTCTCTTAAATAAATAAACATTCTATTTATTTACTTTGGCATTAAGTCCCTTTTATAATTCTCATAAAAATATTGTCACGGACAAAGCAGTTTGCATGAACCCTTGTTCATGTAATATATATTTTTTGAATTATTTAGTTTTAGTTTTTAACTTCTGGTCAATTTTCAGCTTCAACTTTTAATATTTTTTTAAGTAGCCTGATAGCATATTCCTGAACTAAAATAATAATATGAAAAAAAAAGAAAAAGACTAAAGGGAAAAGAAATTTCTTAAGAGTAGCTTACACGTTGGGGTTATCTCTGCAATTTAGAGCTGATGGTAACATTTATATATTAGAAGATCTGCAAAGGCGAGATTCAACAACACACAGATCTCAATGCTTGGGGCAACTCCTCAAGAGAAAGACCTGTAATAACTTCATCTGCAAATGAATTTATGCAAGTGGAATAACCTTTAACTGAAAAGAGCTATTCTTAAACATAAAATAAACTAGTTCTATCTCAATTCCTAGAAATATGTTCAAGGAAGTCTATATACTTCCATAATATCTTGATGGAATCCTCAGTTGTCCAGGTGGGCTGGCTAATTTTGAAAGTAGTTTAGAAATTCTAGCCTGAAAAGCAATGTTTCTCCTCTCTTTTGTACAGGTGAAAAATCATAGATATGTGACTTTCTTAAAGTCATTTATCCATCTGAAATTCTTTTTATAGTCAATATAAAAAACTTATATGAGGCTGCTGGAATATTTTCCAATAATCAAGACTACAGAATTAGGAAATGTCCCATTTAGAAATTGAGTTTTGAGTGATAAGAAGGAAATGCAAACTGTTCCATAGTGCCATGCCTCCATTTAGACTGCACTAATGTTAGTTCTGATACAGTGCAAGCGCATCACCAGACAGATGGCAAGATCAGGGCTTCAAATATATGTGACTTAAAAATTGTAATTCAACATGAAATTGTGGCATATCAGTTAATTAGATTTTGTTTAATGAAGAATCAGAATGCTTTTAAAAGTTATTTCTTTCTATAGAGAGATTTGTCCATGCTTCCTAAGAATTCCAGAAATTAGATAAGTCTAAGGATAAGTCTACTTATCTATGTAGAACCAGGCTAATCCTCACTTTGCTAAATAACATCATTTATCAGAGGGACCAAAAGCAGATTTTCTTATCATTCCCACTAGGAATTTAACTAGGAAAAGTGTCATATCATGAAAAATTCCTAAAATTTCTACTAAAACACACACACATGAGATTACAAACTCTGTGCTCAAGCTCCACAGTTAAACCAAACCTCTGTGATTGCATGAGAACCTAGTACAGTAAAAACAAAGTAACAACAATGGACAAGTATTGGGGGCAGCAGAGCTTTGCTCCAGATCAGGTGTGTGTAACAAACCCAGTGACACAGGAGGTGCCCAAAACAGATCCAATGGGCAGCCAGGTACCAAGTACCTAGGCAGAGCAGCAGGTAAAACGAAAAATTATTTATTTAAAATATTATTATTATAATATTGATATTAATATTATTAGTTATTTAAAATAAATAAAATAATTGATTTTTTAAATCCACAACAGATAAAGATTGGTGTATGATGCACACTTTTCAGAGCGGTGAACTGATAAGACTACAAGACTTTCTTTTTCCCTTTGTAATCAGAATTTCATCAACATTTTGGGAGTTTCATCTACTTGATTTTGACACATTTTTGTGCCTGAGCTTTTATAAGCTTCTTAATTTTGAGTGTTCCCCAAAACCCTACACTTCTAGAAACTGTTCTCCCTTTTTCTCTTGATCTCACAAATTCTAGGTGCAGTGCATTTGCAATGATCTACAATTCTCCTCATAAATGAATCCAGCGTGGGACAATAGCACAGATTTTCAAAATTCATCTATTCCTCATGTGCATTTACAAAATTACTGAAAATTAATGAGTTTCTACTGTGTGCATTTATATGCAGCTCTTTGAAGTAATCATTACTAGCCAGGAAAAGTCAATTGAAGAAATGGATTGAGGAAAGAAAAATAACTAATACACTATCCCTGTACCTGCAATACTTGTAACTGCAATCCTGGATCCAAAATGCACCAAAATAGAGTAAATTCCATATCCAACCAGTAATGCTGACCAAAATGATGACTTTCTAAGTATGCTGAACATGCCTTAAAATGTGGAGTCTAAGGGTTTTTCTTCTCTGGAAGGTAGGGTTTTTCCCCTATCAAAACTCAATTCCCTTTTGTCCCCAAATAAATAAGATTTTACACACAACTGAGTTCATCTGCCTCAAATCGATTAAAACATTAAAATCAATCTTAAAAAACCCCACAAGTATAGTTAACCAATCTGATTATTACTGCAAGTCTTGTAGGAACACAGATGTGCTGAATATGTATTTCAGTGCTTGAAAGGTACTTTGGAAGGTGTTTGGCATTACTAGAATGCTTTCAAAACATGTGCAGCCGCTTTCTTTTTAGGCAAATTTCAAAGAATGCATAGTTTACATAATTGAAACTGAATTCACCTATAATGCAGTATTTGACAGAGCTAATGCTTAATTGCTTCTAAGGAGTCTGAAAACAAAAATATTTCTCTTTTTTTCCCCCAAACATTTCACTAAAATTATATTTTGCTTTGTTTTCACACTGAGGATTGAATTTGACACTTTAATGGAGAAAAGCAGCTTGTGCTGGTTACTATGCTTCTAATTATTGTACTCACAATTTTCTTTGTTTTATATCAGAAAGAATTTAATGAGACTTACATTTTGAAATATAACACTGCTGCTGTAGAAGAGGCTTTCTTCCAACAAATTCTGGTTCACAATCTGAGCAACTCAAAAAGTTTCTGACCAATGAGTTCATTCAAGCAGCATGCAGGTTTGAATCCAGATGTGGACAAAACAATGTTCTCCAAAGCCCACCATGGTCACAGCTGTCTATTGTTTCCCTCTCAAGTGTTTTAAAGCTTACCTCCTCTTATATCAGATACCAGAAGCTATTATCTGTTTAACAGTGCAAGGTTAATAAACACTTTTCAAATAATGTCATAATCTACTGTGTAGATCTTTAGAACCAGTTTTATCTTCTTCACAGAACGATAAAGATGATTATCTCTGCAGCTCCCATAAATCTCTTCACCTCCACTGAGTTGATGGAGATATGTTGATTTCCATCAGCTGGGGATTCTGCCAGTTTCTGCCCCAAGCAGGGGTAGATCAAGATTTTCAAAGCTCTTTTTCAGTGAAAACACAAAACTGCATACCGGTAAAAGTCTTGGTTTTGTCAAAATTTGGTTTGCATTAACATTTAAATAAACCACTTAAAATTTCAGTCAACTCATCAGAGTACACATTACAAATCAGTTGATTCTAAGTTTCTGAGCCATGGTGAATAATAAAATCTCCATGTCCCTGAACAAAAATGCCACCTCCCTCAGTACCTACAATTCTGTGCTTTTTTATCTCTAAAGCTCTACATTCTTTTAAAATACTTTTATGAAGGATTTTCAGCAATTCAACCTGCACACAGATGATGAAGTAGAAAGGAAAAATAAGATATAACATTTGAACCCACAACTTGCAGTGCTTCATCACAAAACTTGAAAAAGCATCACAAGTTGCTTTAAGGTACTCCCAAAGAGACAAGGACCAACACCCTGGCAAGCTGGTGAATATTTGCATGCAAGCATCAGCTTAGTTTCCATTTGAATCCAAAGGTTTTGCTCCTTATTTCCCCTTACACATGACACATACTAACTTTCAAATGAAGAACAATACTTTTTCCATTATGAACATAAGAAATGGGAGAATAAATTCTGCAGACAGGGCAGATAGAATAGGAAAATATAAAGTAATTTATAAAGGACTAATCAAACAGCATGTATCATGTTTTCTAACCTCCCATAGACCTCCAAAGGCAATTATAGCAGAGGAGTTTTCAGAGTTACACCTGACTGAGAAGGAAAGATCGGTGTACATCAAATATTAAAAACAAAATCACTATAAATAACCTCTAACTGAAGCACAGCCCCAGGGACAACTAACATTCTTTTTTTCTTTTTCTCTCATTTCTGCCCCTTGACATTGCAGTGTGAAAACTGTAAAAGAAAAGATGGAATATATATCTATAGAATGACCTAAAATTTTCCAATTCTCCTGATGTTACCAGTGAGGGAAATGTACAGCCATGTGTGTGGCCATTATCTTCACATTCCAGTTTCTTTACTGCATCAACAGATACAATTGACCAGAAAACAGAGCTGTGTTAACTACAGTACAATCCTGCTACATAATTTGCAATAAGATATTTGATTTTATAATATGATAAAAGTATGACTATTCCATATTTCTCCTAATATATTTGTATATTACATCACAGATTAAGAGGTGGCCTTCACTATCTGAGCACCACTTGATACTTGCTTTATGTTAATAGACACTCTCTTGAGTAGCTGTGCTTGAATATGTTATAAAGAATAAAAGGAAACACCGTTTAGCAGTGTTTTTAAAACCGTGAGCAATTTCCATAATTTGTGACAGTCGGCAGATTTTGATAGTATCTCACATTGATTTTTATGTTTCCAGATGACAATCATTACACTATTATCTGCAGTTGGAGTAGTGGAACCTAACCTCCTAATTAGGATGAAAAAACTGCTCCAGTTGCAACCCCAGTAAGTCACAACAAGTCAATAATTTTAATAAGAATTAATTTTAAAAACTCTACAAGGTTGTATTGGAAGCTATTCTGGCATGTCTATTGATTAACACTTGGTATTACATCCTATAAAGGACTCATTAAATACAAAATCAATCTAAATGCAATATTTTGGTGTTTCTTAGATTTCACTTTTTAATATTTCACTTACTATAAAGTATAAGAAAATAGAACAAAGCACTAACAGATCATTCAGGTAAAGCAGCTTTTTGATTGGGGTCCTGACTTCCCACTGCGCTTCAGAGAAATGTGAAGGATTAATTCACTCTGTGCTACACTCAGACTAAAAGGATATATGACTGAGAGCTGGCATTTCCCTTATTTGTCAGCATCAAACATCCCCACAAATCTCACAGATTTCCAAATATAAAATATCTAGTTGCTGCCATATACAGAGTCATGTCTTGATTACGTTTTATCATGATCCCACAGATATTGCTCCTTTTAGGAATATGTAAACCTAGGGTGTGTACACTAATGTCTTGAAGAGATTTCTTCATTTTCCAGTTTTCAAAGAACGATAACAATACTAAATGCAACATTTGATTTTTTAAGAGCTGCTGAAATAGTAACATTTATTAACATGGCATCTACCTAGACAAACTTGGAAACCATAAATATTAGCAATAATATAATTATATCTATTTAACAAAAAAGCTTTTACTAGCCCAGTTTTCATTTGTCTGAATTAAAAAGCTTTTAATGTTAATATCAGAGGTTTACCATGTAAGAGCTGTCTTTTTTTAGCATAGACATTTATACTCCAATAACAAGGTTGGAAAGAAAAAATGAATTTCAGTGAAAAGTCAGGAGTGATGCTGCTGTAAGTCTCATCTGCTCCGAGCTGTGAGCTGATGCTAGGTGGCAGTCCTGTGTAATTAAACACCAACCACTTCTCTGCATCTTATTCACTCTGGGCATTTTTCAAAACAACCAACTCCAACGTTTTGAATAATAATTTAAACAACAAACACATCCCTTTTTCTCTATACTTTCACCTCCTCAGAACTACATTCCTTTTACACAAAAGGTCTCAAAATTAAATTTCCTATTAATAAACCTGTGTTCTAGCACAGCAGTGTTACGTGAAACAGCTCACAAAACAGGAGGCAGACTGCAGTACTACACCCCATGCTCTGGTATTGCACAATCTCTAACTTCTGTGTAGGTTCTGACCTTGCTTTTCTCTGCATCTCAGAAACAGAATTACCTCATGTTTGAGGTATGGACTTCCAAAGCCTGTTTTAGTCTCCAGATGTATTTGACTGAAGAGCTCACTTTAATCATTTGATCCCTTTAAATGCTAGTGTTCTTAACAGGCTACATGTTCACCATGGAGTAGTTGCAATTATTTGTAGCTACCACAGATAACCAAAGGTCACAGCTACTTTCCTAGACAGAATTTTGGGAATGTGCCTCACTTTGTACAGTGTTTATTTCTAGAAGGAAAACTTGTTTGATTCCCACAGTCACTTGAACTACAATTCCCAAGGTTTTCCCAGGTGAGGCAAGTCAGCCTCCCGCAAAAGCACCGATGACACAGAGCTGGCAGAGAAAATTTCAGCACAGTGATCAATAAATAAATAGAAGAACAAACCATGTCAGCTATAGACAACTTATTCCACAGGGAGAACTACTTACATATTATACTGTGTATGTACATGCTACAGTGAGGCTCCTTTCATATTTAAACACACCCCAAACAGGGAGGTAGAAGAGATCTTATCATAATATTAATACAAGAAGAACATATTTGGTTTTACTGTGAAACAAACATTTAAGGGCCCAAGAATCACTGATTATGTATGAAGAGGTATCAGATCTCTCTTCCCAGGTTTTACTAATGATGCACACACATTTACTGTGTTGATTACAGAGTACTGGCTGAGATGGACAGAGTCCCAACTCAATAAAAAAGCAGAGCAGTTGATTAGGAGCCCACAAAATCACAGCAGAGACTTGTACATGAAAGTAGGAACATGTGGCTGCTCCCTCACTATAATGAATAAACTGGTCCAAAACTTTTGAGTCTGATTGCAAACACATCTGATGTCAGTGGGGGCCCTCAGAACCAGTTTTTGTATCTGACTGACCTTTACCCTTCCTTTCTAGGAGGGTGGTTTGATGTTCTAGCATGCATATCACATGCTCCTTCTTTCCAGGTAGTAGAGACATCACATTTTAATATTTAAACATTCTATTTATTCTGGGCAATTCTAGTGCAGAACAGGGACACTGTGGTGTCCAACCATATCTACAGAATTCTCAACAATGCCAGAGTCTGAGTGTTTCCAATACACACATTGGTTGCACTTAATTCTACAACACAGAGGGAAGAAATGAATTGTGTCACTGGAACACAGGAAGAACTACTTACCCTGACACTACTTAGCCCAAATAATTTCATTTACAGAAATGTTTAACATTTTATTTTAGTGTATCATATGAACATTTGCATGCAAGAATGCAAATTTCTGAAACTGTGGTCCATCACTCAGCAATGTGACTGTCTGAATTCCTCTAAGGCACATGAGGAAAGTTACTCAGGAACAACAAAAAGAGGTTTGTAAATAATCCACATCTGCTGTGGAGCTGTGTCTGTCCTGTAATGCCTGATGTTGTGCCACCCTGCTGAACAAAGGATTGAGGAACTCGACTGCAGCTGAACATTTTTCCAAAAAAACGTCACTTTCTCTCACTGCTCAAATAGAAATTGTGGCCCCCGTGGCCCTGCAAAGACCAAGGCTCTGCATTTCAATCCAGCATCTCAATCCAAATCACCAGAAACAGAACTCAGCTAGGGAACACTGGAGTTCCTAAATCCTACAGAAGGGATTCTATGCAACACCACTTTCTTCTTCTCTTTTAACAGCTCTTCTAGATCCTTCCCACTGCATCATAATCACTTATTTATTTTTTAGTAAAAGGTTAAAGCCTTTCTGGAAATGACAGCAAGCCAATGTACTGTGGTTTTTTTCACAATGCAATAGTTTATAATTGACTGCTTATGTAGTAATTGCTCTATTTATAGAGATTATTTGCAAGAGAAAAGTGATTGACATCCCCTGGTATTAATGATAGAGGGTTTATTTCACATTTATGACCTAAAACTTCTACATTAATTGTTTACCCTTCCTAAGATGCTCATGTCCCACACGAGTCTAGGGAATATATGCATGAAATTACATGCAGCCTTATCTTTTGTACATTATCTAAGAAATAACATTATTCTTTCAAAATTATTTATAGAGACTCTCTGCAACTACCTAAGAAAGACTCTTCCTAGTCACTTAATGCAGCAACACCCAGTAGTTTAGATCTCTGCCTTTTGAGCATCAGGCTGGCAGTGCTGCTTCTCCTGTAAGTATTCCAGTGCAGTATGGATTGCATATCCTTTAACTCTGATGGATGAAAGCTCTGATGTGGAAACAAGCAATAGGATTTGTATAGGCCAGAAAATAAGTAAGACAATTGGCAAAGAAGTTAGGGATGGAGAGAAGACCTGAGAAGATCCTCCTTCTCTAAGTTGTGGCTCTCCAGTGGAAGATGAAAAATGTAGAAGAAAAAAAAAATAGTAAAAAACCCTACAAAAGTATTATAGCCTTGTGTTCTCCAGCAAGATGGGTTTGAACAACAGGAAAAGTAGTGACAACACTGATCAAAAAATATTTCAGATTGTAACTAACCATTATATTTACTTCTCATATAATTTAATTGAAGTCAAGTGAGAATAAACAGTCATTGTGTAAGAAAAAAATATGCACAGAAGGCTTATAAAATTGCAGTGTAATTCATCTATTTATTAAAAGAATAATAAAGACCATGGCCTTTGAATTATTGTGAACTTACATTTCTTTTCCATGCTTTTGTTCTGGAACTGTAGCTTATTGGCATTTTCAATGCAACACAAAGCCACATATTGTAGAAATGACTGAAAGTATTTTCTGTCCTTCATTTGTTGAATTTCTTTTTAAGATATGAGAGTTGGAATTTGATTACACTTAATCCCTGGCAACACCTTCTTCCCAGAGCCCAAAACTATAAATGAAAGAAAATACTCTGCTTTTGTACAACACAGTTGTTCTTCCACACCAAAACAGCACTTAGGTTCTTGCTAAATAAATTATCAAAATAAAAATCAAAGACAGGGATTTGCATTTGTGTGGCACTATCTTCTTAATGCCATCACAACCCAAAACTTTCCATTGTGGGAAGTTATACTGGGATGCTACAGGAGGGATTGATAAAATGGCTTGTACAAAGCTTAACAACTTAATTCAAGGCTTAGCTTCATATTTTACAAGATACTTAGGAAGTACTAACACCTCCGTTGCTCGCAGTAAACCTTTGAAATTTATCAAGGAGCTAGCCCAAGGGTTAAAGAAAACATGCCTTCACTTCTGATGAGAGTTTATTTAGCTTCAGCAGGGCTTTAGCACAGAATTTTGCCTCCCCTCTGCAGCCCTGTGCCTTGGCTGGCACAGATGATGTCAGCACAGCAGCAATAATGGTCATTTAAAATGAACTTTCTTGAGACAGGTCGCCTCTCTGCTGCCCCAGCCGAGGCCCTGGGAATGCAGCGGGGGTACAAAGAGATGGAGGCAGCAGGAAAACATTTCCCACAGGGCTGCTGCCTTCTCCTCATTTCAGATGTGAGAGCTGAACCCCCAGCTTTGCAGCAGCAGCTGGAGCAGCTGCCCTTCCCCTTCCTGCTGCAGACAGCACCCCGGGAGCCGGGACCTAGAGGGACCCTCCAGACAGCCCTGAGCTGCACCCGCAGCCCAGCCCATCCCTGCCAGCCTCACACACATTCAAGGGGCTGATCACAGGGAGCTCTGACAGGGCTTGTTACAAATGTCTGTCTTACACTGGGCTGTCTGTGGGACTTTCCTTGAAACCAGCTTACAGACACATCCACAAACTGGTTCTTATTTACACACAAACATAATCCTAAGGTACCAATGAAACTCCTCAGGATTTTTTTCTTGGTTTTAAACTGACTGTTAGCATCTTTCAAGACTACACCATAACATTAAGACACTCCAGTTAGCTGTAATTTATTTAAAAAAAAATAAATATTACTAGGCCTAAAGTAAAACATCTAAAGATGTTCCTTAAAAAATTAAATATACTTCATTACTCTAAGCCAACTATTAATCCCATAAAATTAAAAGCAGACAAAAGAATTGTTAAATCAAGTTTGTGAGTATTGGCAAGCCATGGAGGAAAACCTTTGCCTTCATCTCTTTCTATACATTTTTTTCTTTTCTTTTTTTTTTCTAGAGGCAATTTTCATCCATTACTCTGCATGGAACCAACATCCATTATATGAAGACAGTGTGTTAATCAAAATGACTTCTTATACAAGTCTATTGAATAAAAATTCATTGTTTTAATCTAGTAAGTGTAATATTAATGAAAACTAAATTATGCCTCTTTATTAGTCAGTTACTGATGCTTCTTTGCAGCTTATAAAACTAGTTCTATTATAGACGAATATATTTTAAAGTACCATAAAAAAAATCAATGACATTTGCTAATGGAACAAAAATCAGTTAGGCCAATATCATGGTATGGGCACTTCTGCAATGTGACCAACACACCACCACAACATTTTCTTATGCAAAAATTACTCTCACACAACTAGGAGGTTTAACAGTTTTAATAATAATAGCTTAAGAGGTTTAACAATAATATTATTGTTTAATAAAATCCATATAACTTGAAGTGAGGAAGCAACTTGTATGTTGGAAGGATATACTTTACCTGAAACAGCTTTAGAAAAAAAATTCTCTGCAGCATACACTTGTCTCTTGAAAATTAAGGTTTTTAATAAATAAAGAGCTGAATGCTTGCAGCTGTTAAGAAAAGACTGGAAATGCAATAGAAATTTCCCACAGATCAGTGGAAAACTTCACCTGCAATGACACCAACTGTAAAAAAAAAATTAAAAAATCTCTGTGAGACCTCTAAGCTTCTCCCCTCATGCAGACTTCTCATTCAGATGGACAGCCTCATGCAGCAGTAGAGACATGATTTCTTTAATCTCCCATCTGAACTCTGTTCTTCAGATGAAACCAATTTCTTGGATTTCTTCCAGAACACAATCCTACAGATCTCCTAACGCTTCTCAGACTCTCAGCCCCACTACTTGCAAATGCATTGAAGCAACAGACCAAACTCTAATTTGCACCTTTAAGAGCTTCCCCATTGGAAGCCTGTGTCCAGCAGCGTAGCCAAGGAACTCAAAGCACATTTTTCCTCACAAATTTATGTATTCAAACAATCAAAATCACAAGGTTCTGCCTTCATTCCCATCAATATATCCCAGAAATCTTCTCAAGTTCCTGCCTCAGAAACACGGTGCACAGGCTTGTTCTCAGCCTGCCCGCCCTCCCAATTAGGCCACGCTCCCTATTTAGGGAAAAGTTGGTTGCTGCTTGACATTTATCTTTATCTCTTGCTCTCAACCTTTGTGTACAAAGTATGTGTGGCACTGGGACACAGAGAAGAAAAGAAAAAACAACTAATTAGTGATCCAGACATGGCCCTGGATAGTCTCTTGAAATTATTTATCCTGAGACATTTAACTTCTGGACATTAATTCATTAAGAGGCTGCAAAATTTAAAGCCATTTATTATAAAGCAAAGTCACCAAAACACACTTGATAAAAATCAAAGTGCAGACCTCTCCCACATCTGTCAGAACAAGAAATACAAATAATGGCCAGAGTCACAAGACAAAAAGCAACATGTCTGAGACAAAGAGCACTGTGCACATCTCAGGCCTGCAAAAGCCACCAGCACTTCTTCGGTGTTGATGTTCCCCATATCCATACAAGCAATGCTTTACCCACTGGTGTAAGCTGGAGGGGGGTGAAGCCCCTTTTAAATTTGCTTCTTTATTGGGTCTTCTCATCCCTGTCACCTTTCCCTGCCAAGTCTCCTTATTGCCAAGGACAGAGGCTGAACTTTGAGAGTGCTGTTGAGATCTTTTGGGAGATGATGCCACAGTACACCAATATCTCTCAGCAACCATCCAAAGTTGCTACCTCAGAAGAACCACACAGGCTCGTTCTCAGCCTGCCTGCCCTCCTAAGCAGGCCATGCTTCTCATTTAGGGAAAACTTGGTTGCTGCTTAACAAATTTTTGCACCTTTAAGAGCTTCCCCATTGGAAGCCTGTGTCCAGCAGTGTATTTAAGTAACTCAAAGAACATTTTTCCTAACAAATTTATTTATTCAAACAATCAAAACCACAAAGGTCTGCCTCCATTCCTACCAATGTCTTAGCAACCATCTGAAGTTACCTGCCTCAGAAACACCACAGAGGCTGGGTTTTGGTCTGGTTATGCTAGGGTATGAACAGCATTTTAACACTTGTATTTGTTTAGAAGTCTTTCCTTTCCTAACTGCTCTATCTTTTTTTTTTCTGGTCTGGTACCACCTCCAATTGCCCATTGCCTACAAAGCCTCCACTAGATTAGGGCAGCACTCTCAAACTACTTCTTATGGTTAGCTTTAGATTTCCTAAATTTGCAAGAATCAAATGAAGCCACACTCTTCTGGTGGTATTGAATGCAATAGGGAGGGGTGATTTTGATTCCTTTCACTGAACTCCAAGGGAGAGGAAAGGAGAATTTACTTTCCCTCTGCAGGGAACTGCAGTCTTTAATGGCTGACAGAAATGTCTCAGAGCTCCCTTCCTCGCTCTGCTAAATTGTGGTAGGCAGCTGTGGTGGAACTGTTATCATCTAAGGACATAAGCAAGACAAGGAAAATAAAGGCTATGATCAGCCCAAATTGCAAGTTTAATAAAAATACCAAAATTCTACCCAACTTTGGCAAACAAGCTATGATTTTCAATGTCTTTCTCATTTCTCTTGCAAATAAGAAGCTGTCACTGAAATTTCAGCCCCATGTCCAATAATGTTTAATGCTCTTTCACTTTCCACCGTCAACTTATAAAAATGCATATTTTCTTTCATACACAGGCTAAACCTTGACATTTATAAGCACTCAGAATCAGGATCTTCTCGAAATCCAATATGAGAAGCATTTGTGCCCCTCAAGACACATTGCTGGCAGTCAAATCTGTGGCTACTGACAGCAGCGCTCTATGACAGTAATAACTACGGTGTATGACTACATACATTATTCACACTAAAGTAATATTATCAATTACAATCAGAATTCATGAAGCTCTACAAAATGGCAGGTCGAGACAATTTAAGTGCCATTTTACATCCTAATATTTACAAGCTAATGCTTCACAAAATGAGTGGGATATAGTCAGTAGAATCACATCCACTTCCTGTGGAGGCACTAGCTGAAGCACTCCTAACTTTTATGTTAAGATAATAGTTGAAGGGTGTTGACAGTTTTAACCTACATCATTTTATTCAGAAAGACTTCTAATCCTGAATCTTGGCTCTTTGTTTTAAATCAGGGATGTATTGATTAACTGTGAGACTGAACGTATCTCAGCAGTGGCTGAGTCGGGTATCCACTATGGAATTAGGACAGTTAAACACTGGAATCGATCCTCTCATTGTAAAGCCACAGCTGCTGTGGCAAGCAGTTTCTCTAAGCTATTAATTTTATTATTAGCACACCTGGAGACACTGTTTCCCTGAGGGAGAAGCAATTCAATTGTGTGTGCTGCAACAACTAGTGGCAGATGATCAATGACACAGCTGGGACCACGGGCTTTCTCCTGGAGCACAGGGTGGCTATGACAAAGTAGTTTGTAAAGCTGTGACAATACAAACTAATATTGCTTTATGTTTTATGCACCTCATTGTAAGCACATAGCTTATAGTTTCCAGCGTCCGCCACTTTTAGGCCATTTTGGAGTAGTTCACCAGTCTCAGTCTTCCAAAGGTCTTTCCCTGTGACATCTGGTATCAACTGACCACCACCCTCTGCCTGACCAGACTCCCTCCATCCTTCCCCTGTGCCCCCAAGGCAGCAATAAACTACACTCCCCTAAAAGGCAACAGCAACACTTAACATAGAGGAGAAAGACTAATTATGAGTTTCCCCACATTTGGTTCTATTTCATAAGCATATTAATGAAAAGACACAAAGCCCCACAGGTCTGGCAGCAAAGCACCAGCTATAACTGACTTTCTAATCCCAAAATAACTCCTATATCTCAAAAAATCTGATCCAGCAATACCTGAAATTTTGTCAATATTTAAATGTAAGTCAGTAGAAATTAGCAGGAAAGGAAGATAAAACAACATGGACCACTCAGGTATTGCAGGTATATAAATGATGCACCAGCAGCTCTACATACCAAAAAATCCCAGATTCACACTGGAAGGACAAACCAACCAAACCCCTCATGAAAACAAGATGAAATAAATGCTGCATCTGATGGAAATCGTGACATTCCAGTACCTCCTGCAAAACTTGCAGGAACTTTCGATCCTTACTCCATTTCCTTTCAAATTGCCACAGTGGTGAAAGCAAGTTCTGTGTTGTGAAACCTTGTAAGAGACAATACAGGTGTTATGAAGACCTCAAACTAACAGACATACTTAGCATTTAAGACTTCCTAGAAATTTTATGTCAGTTGGCTTTAGCACCTTTGACTGTGGGGTTTTGAAACTCAGCCATGTTCAAGCCATTCTTGGTCCATCCATTCAGAGTCTACAAACCTCCACTCTCCTACAGACTGGCCGTCGAGAGCAACACCACTCCATCCAGTGTAATTTCCATGATGAGAAAACACTGACTGTGAGGATGATGAAAATTCCGGGTTTTAATGATGATTTAAATGTGTTTAAAATTATTTATCATCATTGCCACTTCTACAGTAAAATCATTGTCAGCCTGCTGTACCCATGTCTAATATGTGCAATCAAGAAATGAAGTCTTGGGACTCACTACTCTGAAGCTGACAAGCTATTTCACAGAATTTTTGAGCCATATTTCCCAAATCAGTCAAAGCATCTCAACGACTAACCATGGAAATGAGGCATCCTAGTCAGCAGATGTTGTAACAGAACCAAGACATAACCTCTATTCTTCAGCTTCCACTATTTTTAAAAGTGAAATAAAGTAACACCTTTGTCAATCACTACACAAACGTGGAAAATTGAGGGTAGGGTGGAGTGTGGGTGTTTGTGTCTAGAGGAACTCTCTAGTTAACTTTAGTTACTTGAACTTTGGGATCTCTGTCTTAAGGAGAATTTTTCTGCACAGAAAAGCTAAGAGATGCCTTCATTTCAGTAGATTTGAGGCTGCACAATCATACAGCCAAATACCAGGCTTTAACCACCAAGCCTGAGCAGCAGAGTCAGTACAACCTCCTACACAGATCCTACCCCTTGTATCTGGCCACACAAACCAGGATTAAAGGCAGAACACTTTCACAGCTGTGTTTCACGGCACTCACTTTCCCCTGTGCCTACAAAACTTCTATTTTGCTTTCTATCCCACCACTTTTGCTGCCTTTTGTCCCTCATGAATATCCCCAGGAAGGCTGGCCTCTGTCCTCAGTTCTCCTTGTGACTCGCTCCTAGATTTTCACAATTTCTTTAGTTATCCAGTACCAACACCAGGTATTGAATGTACCCTTTAATGTATATAATTTATTGTCAAATTATTTTACCAGTGGTGCCATCACGTACGCATTAAACTACTTCTTGAAATCTAAATCAGTTAATAGTCCTAAGTTTGCTAGCAGGGCTATTAACTACTCTCAAGAATGTGGCAAATTATTTACTAAACACTGGACATTAAATTTATTAAAATTTAATTAATAAAAATGCATTTACATCTATATGCACAGTAAATATTATTCCTACATTGTAACACTACCATTTATTATCTTCATGTGTTTGCATGATGACAAAAGGCTAAATATTTAACATATTGGAGGGTATTTTCACTTTATATGCACCTTACTTAAAACATCACACGTATGTCCCTGCTTTTAGAGGTGCTGGACATTCCTATGTGAAAATCTGTTTAAAGCAGGATCTAAGGTAGAAAATGAGGAAAGGCAGTATGATTTCAACTTGGAGCTAGATTAGCTGGATTGCAGCATAAATAATATTGTTTTGCTCAACAAAGAAATTGCTGGATATACAGTTTTGAATTTTAAATGAAAAAATAGATTTCTTCTTGAAGCACAGAACTGGACAAAAATATATCAGAAGACAGTCATTAAAAATCAATCAATTAATCAATATATATAAACACACATATGGGGGGGGGGGGGTGCAAAAGGTCTAGTTTCTGATGGAGTACCTGAAAAAGTATCTGTGAGTATTTTCATTTGCCTGGCTTAGACACCATGATTTAGATCAATGGTAGCACAACAGTTCCTGGAGACACAGAGCCAGACCTCCTCTGGTAAATTTTAAGCTTTTTGAGTTGCAGACTGAAGCCCAGCATAGTCTGTCATGGCTGTCGTGAATGAACAGAAAGCTGGGCAAGACAAATTTTGGCTGCTTTAAACATCACACAGTTTCCTAAATCTTACACTATATTTGCTATTTTTCTTATCAAATAGGAAAGGGAATGACTAAGAAAATATTTTTTTCTAAAACCAGTGAGAACAAGAACAGTTTTGTATCTACCAAGATATGGGCATAATGTCCACCTTATCCTATGAGAGGGGGAATGCAGTTCTCCTTGAGATCTGCCACAATGAACTCCTAACGAGGCAGAGGTTCAGGGGTTTATCTGTCACCCCTCAAAAAAGTGAAATTCTCACTGTATGTAGGGAGAGCTGACTGCTGCTTTCCCTAGTTATGTCTCTTTGGGATGTATGCCAAGTACCTAAGTGGCTGCACAATAAAAGTGCAGCAATTACTTCTCACTTTTGCTGGAGAAGCAGCTCAGGACCTGTCATGATACGCAGTGTTCACCCATGCCAAGCAAAAAAGCAGGTATTGAATTTTCCTTCCCATGCTTCAAACCCCCAACCACTTCACTCTCCCCTGCTTTTTCAAACATTAAATTTAGCATTAAATTAAACAATTATAATTGTATATTTGAATACTTTCAAATCAACTTAAAAATCATAAAATACTCCACCCCATATCTTTACAGTTCTCAATAATATTGGCTTACTTTTCACTTGCTTTACCAAGTTAATATGTAAAAAGAGATGGGGAGAACAATAACATATTGAAGAAACTGTATGTTCTCTGTAAGGTATGTTTGGAAACAAATATTTCAAAATTAAAGAAAGATTAAGAAGGAAATGCATAAAATTGTGTAAACGTGAGGAACAACAGTTTGGATTCCTAGGAGTATTACAAAATGACTACTATTAACAACAGATGCTCATATATTACTTATCTATGTTTTTGCTGTCTGGTTCTATAGCATATTCTCACTGGATTTCAAAGCAGATTCTAATGCAGCAGAAATATGTCTTTGAGGAAAAGACTTAGAGAAGTAATTTCTACAGAAATGTTGCAAGAGCTGCCCTGACTGACAAGCTGAGTATACATAATTCAAAGGCTAAAATAGCCTGAACTAAAAAGTACTTGGATGGATGTAGAAAACAGGCAGCATATGAAAAATTAGGATATCACTTAAAAAAAAGGACAAGGAAAAATGAGAAAAATAGAGAAACATGCCATATAACTAATTGAAAAGGACATTCAAACTAAGGAAAGTAAATTCTGGTGTAAATATGCTGCATCAAAAGTCTGTGTGATTACTTGTATTCCATGAAGAGATACAGTAGTTTGTCCATAAATGACAAAAAAATAAGACCTAATCTAAGAACCTGATTAGTCAGTCACAGCAGAGCAGGTGACGTGTGGAAACAGCCTGGCTTACTCTGTAATGACCTGGGACAGTGCCCACGTCTGAAGCACAAGGAGATGCTGGTGCACACAGGTTTGGTACATTTCTAAATCCCTGAAATGAGACAGCTCTTCCCTTGTACTCATCAGGAACACAGTTACACCACTGCCATGGTCCTGACTGCAGAAATTCTGCTCTTCCACTTTTAAACCTCTCTTTCATTACATGTTTCTGCTGCTTTTTCCTACAGATCCAACTTACCTGAGCTACAGAAAAAAAAAGGAAGCTGAAATCAAGGTACTTTGATTCCCCTAATACAGCATATATATTTTTGGCTATATATCACCAAACTGGTGCACAGTAAAACTTTCACACTGTGGTTTCCACTTATGATTGCAGTAACTTTTTAGTTCATATTACTCCATTAAGGTCTAACATACACGATCATCTAAGTTTTCCTGTCAATGAAAAGCAGACATGCTTAGGACATGTGTGAGGATCCATTTAATAATTCAAAACATTATTACACTTTAGTTAAGAAAAAGAAGGAAATTGCTACTAAACTGGTAGGGAATTTAGGCCAAACCTAATTTCACAAGCTGGAATTTGTCCAAGACACTGTATTTAAGACCTTTACTCCTGCGAGCAGTGAGCAAGTTCTTTAATGACCACTATGGCCAAGACCTTGGCTTTAGATCTCACCTGATAGAGAGGCTAATGAGATTTCAATTTTGCTCAGATTGACAGCAACTACTCCATAATATTTCCACTCTTCCAATCCCTAATGGAACCAAATAGCTAAGCTGTGCAAAATGATAATGTGGAACTTTTTTCCCCCCTCCAAATCTCAAAACCCATTTGACTCAGGGTCAGGGTGAGCTTTAAGTCTACACATAAATCAGTTCTTTTAACTTATATTTTGCAATCCTTGACATGCAAACACATACATGCACCTCTCTGAAAGCCACTACATCAGAAAACCCAAAGCATTCTCTCAATTATCACGACTTTAGAATATTATTACCCAAATTCAAAGGATTATTGCTATACTCCTACATAAAAGCATAATACATACAAAATAGACTGGAACATCTCAAAAGGATATGCCTTGTGCAACCTATAAATAATCCAGATGGAAAATTCCCAACTTGAATTGACCAGAATATCAGAATGGAATAATTATTCAGAATGCTTCCCTAAAACACAAGTATGCCACTGATCCAGTGATTACCACCTCTCCATTTATCAGAAAATCATTAATACTTCTGCATGCAATGAGTCTTAATTAAAAATCAAGCACCAAACCCTCAACAGTTCCATGGGAAGTGCACCTTTTCTTAAATAGACAGCTGAAGCATTGTCAGTGGCTTTGGAGCAATTGCTCTACGGAGGTGTTTAACCTGTAGGACAAATCTGCTGGAATTACTCATCTCAGCCCAATCTCTTCACTTGGAAAGCTTTTTTCAGGACAAAGAAGGTCAGAAGTAGAGATTAGTGCACTGGCACCAGTGTCTGCCCAGTGACAGTGCTCACTGCAGCATGCCCCTTGCAAAGCTGGGGGGGACAGTGTGGGAAACTGTGCCTGGAATAGGATGGATGAAATTCCTGGTGCCATCTCCTTACTCCCAGCTACTGCCTTTCACAAAGCAGCCTAAGGGCACAAGATGTGGCTCTGCAGCACACGTACAACACACCAAGTGCTGGAAGGGGGAATAATTCCCAGCCATGGAATATCAAAACTACTCGTGTGTGGCTTTCCTCTAACAATATGAAAAGCTAATGGCTTGGTGAAAGGTTCTAGGGGATCAGCAAAGTACTGCCCATTACTGTGCATTACCAAATGCAGGCATAATAATACAGTACATATTTTTCCTAAAGCCAGAATTCCTGTATTTTTGCAACTGTACCATATTTTGACTATGCTGTATCATATGACTGGTTTTAATGCGGTGGCATCAATTTAATGATTTTTGTTAAAATTACCACATAATGTGTTTATCCAAAGTTTCAATACAATTTAGTAACTTTGAAAAGCATTGGGGGTTTTCATTTATTTAGTTTTACTTTTCCAGCACAGTCTTTTTAACTGGCTTACCCAAAACTTTTTGATGAAACAGTAGCAACAACAACAACTGTCCTGGTTGCAATTTGCCAATCCAAACATTTTATCCCCCTTTTTTTCCCCTCTGGAAATATTCTTGATTACACTGCAGAGTAAGATAAACAAACCTGAAAAGAGACAACAGCCATCCATGGTTTATAAACACTGGTAAAAATGAGAACATTCTCAGGAACATTTCTCACCTAAGTACCCATACTTGACAGCTGCCTGTTTGAAGGCAGGTTTTGATGTTTGCTATCAACCACCCTTTAAAAGTTCCAACTAATTAAATTAACAAGGAACTTATCTGTCAGCTACATGTTGCATTTTAAGACAGTATCTCTTCAGTCCACCCTTCCAGGTCTGAGTTCATCCTCAGACTTTAATTAATTCTGCTAGAACTCATCAGACATGCAATCTGGATCATAAAAGGGAGAGCTTTATTAAGGTGTGCTTTTTTTTTTTACTTATACATAGAAATAAAATATTTTAATGTTATTATGCTCATACTATACAACAATAATATAATAATAATTAGATACTACAGTACTGATTTAATGTGTCATTAGCATTAGAGGGTCACAAGTTCTAAAACAATGAAACTTCTCTCATTTGCTTCAGGATTGTGCTAAAATTATTTAAGAAAATAGGGAATTCTGCTCTTATCAGTTACTTTGTAGCATTGTACTCTAAGCTCTGTGCATTCCATTCATGTGGCATGTACACACCAGAGATATTTTTGTTTAGTCTATTCACAGTCAAAATAATAGAATCAAATACTATTACCTGGAGGTTTTGCCCTCAAAATGGATTTTTTTAACAACTCATTTACTCCAGAAATTTTTCTAAAAATATATCTGTATCATATGAAACACAAAGAACAGTGTGGTGCTAAGCCTGACTTCAGTGACAGTCAATCACCTGTTTGCATTTTATTGCTTCACTTCACAAATAGTAACCTATGTAGACAACGTGGTCAGAGGATCACTGCACTGCAATCAACGCACCTCACTACTTTCATCATATCTAAAATTCAATATGAGGAAATTTAACTTTTATTCATGTTATTCATTATAACAACTTTCAGGCAGAAGGCTCTAAGATGGAACCATGCTGAGGGGGTAGGAGGGGGTGAGACAGGGTTTCCTGACAGGTATTTGCTCTTACTCCTGACTGAAGTTTGCTTCCAAATTCTTCCTAATTCATTGCCGAGTTCCTCATCTGGATAAATCCTCCATGTGACAAGCAGGGTTAATCACAACAGACAGAACTGACTGAGATCACCAGAGTTTTATTCCCACCTTTGAATTTCCCAGCAGCCTTTGTAATATTGCTTCCATAACATGAATACAGAAAATCCACAACTTTCTTGTAATACAGGTCATTATTATTTGTTTGCACCTTGCTGGAGAGCACAAGTGGCAATGTAACTGTAGTAAGGAAAGTGAAGAAATAAAGACGTGTTCATATCTAGGTTTGGTGAGGTTGTTTTGGTTGAGGATTTGTTTGTTTGGGTGGGGTTTTTTTCGGTGTTTGGGGTTTGGGGGTTTGTTTTGGTGTGGTTTTTTTTTTTTGTTTTTGATTGGGATTTTTTAGGGGTTTTTTTTTTCCTTTTTTTAACATTGCTGTTGTTGGTTTTGGTGGATGAGATCATTCTCTTTAAGTCAGCCACTGCAACATCTTTAAGATGAAAACTTATAGCAGAGAGTGCTTAGGTCTGCCTCAAGGCCAAGCAGTAGAAGAGCTCCTGCCACAGCTGTAAAGGTCTGCAAAGCAAAGCCTGGGCACTGCACTCGAGGACAAAGGGCCTTTGGTTCCACAGACAGGCACTGAGGCTGGGCTGGAGACAACAAAACTCCACTACTAGAACCTGAACAGAACAATCTCCCTCTTTCATTTACTTTTTAAAATGGCCCCAGCTCTGCTTCAGTCACCTGAAGATAAAATGCAGTCCAGTAAGACACAGAGTACAGGCACATCTACAGCGCTTGATGTTTTACTGGTAAATTTTAAAATAGAAATTAAGGTCTATCACATTAATATATTTCTTTATAAGTACAGGCCAACATTGGAAGCAAGAATCTGCACTGCAAAACTGAAAGCCCTCCAGCACTCTTTTGAAAGCCTGGGGTTAGAGCTGATGCTCTAACCAAGCACTAGTGATAAAAGCTATCAACATCTTTGGCAACTGCTGCAGCAATGGAATTGAGTACAGCAGACAAGTGGTAATAACACAAAAATATTTACAAAAAAAAAGTGTGATGCTCTTTGTTAAATTTTAGACAATTTTTTCACTCCTAGAGTATAAGTAACAAAATTATGACTATGTAATATATTGCAGACTATGAGGAGAAATGGGAATTTGAATTCTCTAGGAAAGACTGTCTGGACAAAGTTAAAAATAGTTTTCCTTTTCTAAGTTATACTTTATATAAAGTTACTTTGGCCCTATCACTTCCATTCACAGATATAGGGCTCCAAAAAAAAGAATTATTCCAATAAATGCAAATTTCCACTCTGGATTTTTTTATTATGTATACACTAAAATGCCAACAATATGTCATACCTAAGAAATCTTTTATCCTATTTTAAAGCCAGTATTTAACTTAAATGGTAAGGCATATCTCTTGATCTTGTTTTGTAAAGGTTGCACTTGCTACAGGCTTAACACAGCTGTGGGAGCCGGTATGGAAAGGATCGATAAAGCAGTATTACCCTTTGTGATAGTGAATCTCTGCAGGACACTCCAGCTTAACTCTGCTGCCTGCACTTACACTTCACACCTTCCCACTGGGAGAGGAGGCTAAAACACAGTGATGGACTTAGAAGGTGAGGAGAGTTGTGTAAAAATCCCCCTCCTATTCCTGCCCTACAGTTGCTACCTTGCTGTAAATGTCATAAAACAAAACAAACAATCTGTTAAATTACAGCGTTTGTTTATTAAGGAAAAAAAAAATGTCACCAAATGACAGATTTGGTCATTTGAGGCAGAAAACATGAAAGAATTTCTGTTTCAGCACAAACTGGGCTGTTGGAAATCACATGCAGGTGATTTCAGCCCGGCCAGCATGGACTGTGGCAATGACAAGTTCTCTGTGGGAGAATCTGACTTACAAGTAAAGAGGGTTCTTGCTGTCTGAAAACAGATCTGAAGAGACAGGGGTATTTTGGGCACAAAGCAAAGTAAACAGCTTCAATTATAGGCAGTAGAATGGGAAAGTCACAGGCACTTAAGTGGGTCAGACATAAGATGAAGACTGGAACAAAGTCAGCAAAGAAGAAAAGAGGAGGATGTTAAAAACAGAAAGTTTTAAATACAGTTTAGAAGAAAAGTTTCAGAAATTAGGACACGTGTTGTAAACTTGAGTCAGACATGAGACCATGAAGGGTCTGTCAGGTAGAGGATACAAAGGTGGAGATGACTTAGCTATCACAGTAGAAAGGGAACCTGCTTTCAATACACCTAGAGATTGCTACATAATCACATTGCAAAGCATTAAAAAGCACTGGTACAAAGCCTTACACCAGAGCCAAGAGGCGGTTGTGTAATGGTACTTTATGAAATGCGCTAAAAATATAAATAGTCACATACAGAAACAAAATCAGCTATCAAAATCTTGTGCCTTTTAAAATTTAAGCATCCTAGAACAGATTACAGCAAGCCACTTGTACAGTGTGTCCTTGAAAAGTGACACATAATGTGTGTTTTATATTCTCACAGGCTATTTGGAGTTTGAAATCCAAAACTTCTTTTGAGTTCCTCTAAAATGGTGCAAGCTAATAAAGAATTAAAAGTGGAAGTGATGTAAGCATGAAATTGAAAGCAGAAGAGTTAAACAGGTGATAGCAGCAGGTGGAAAAAGTAAATTATTCATTTGGAGACTGAGACAGACAAATGCCAAAGCAGTTTACATAAAAGGAGGCATGGAAGTAACACAAATCAACTCCAGAGGCCCCAAAACTACCCAATTTGGTTGGAAAGATATCATATAAATTTGCATCTCTGCTCTCACCACTTACAAGTGCTGTCATTTCCCCTTTGGATCTTCTTTTTTTCCACCCACATCACCAAATCTCTAATCTGCATCTCGTCTCCCTTCCCTTTTCCAGCTTTGCCTGCAGCCACACCTAAATCCCATGAGGTTACCCTTGAAAGTGGCTCTGGGGATGCAATAGGTTTCAGGATTTTCACCTGCAACCACTTCCTCTGTCCAGGCCAAGGAACAGACACACTCTTATCTCCAGACAGCAGAACAGATGGTGAGCTCTCCAAAGACTCGGGAGGCCAAGGGGCCCCCGCTGCTCCTGAGCATGGGTGATGTCTGAGCACATCCCTGTCCCCCTGCCTGACCACCCTGCCTGATCCAAACCCTGCAGGAGCCTGCCCTTGGCACAGCCAGGCTGTGAATCAGCCTGCAGGGCTTGGCTGGAAGAGCAGGAACTGCTCCAAGTCCCAGGTGTAGCAGGCAGGGTACAGAGCTGAATGGTTTCCCACTGCTCTGAAGGCTTTCCCAAGCTCAGCTCTCCCCACTGCATCAGAGCTCCTGCCAAACTCTGTCATGCCATAAGCAAAGCTTTCTGCAAGATAAAGAAACAAACACCTTGTTGGACACTCAACAACTCTGTAAGACATCTTCATTATCAGGTGTTTCTACCCCAAACATATTCAGAATTTAGTCTTACTAATACAATTTCTTGTTACTCAGGGCAATTGGTGAGGGAGGTAATCTGGAAAACTAAGTGCAACTACATGTAAAAAAAAATATTGTAAACTAGTAATGATATAATTATTTAATGGGGTAATAAATAATAGGCTCAGATTATTTTCTTCATGATCACAGCCAGTATTTTTAATACATACATCACATTTAGTAATTTTCAGGACATAGACCCCACTGCAACACAATGGGGAGCAGAGTGGAAGATATTTTTCATGCCACTATTTGGCTAAGTGCTGTATAAAACAGCCACTGCCTTCCTCCTCCTCCTGGATTAGCTCTGGGAAACAGTTTTTGATATTGCACACATGAAACTGTTCTGTCCTTTTTAACCTGTCCTGTGTTTCTTATGAATGCTTTCAGAGCTTTAGAGACTATTTTATCATTTAATCATATGCAGAATTCTCAGTTTGTGAGCAAATTATTGAATTGCTCATCCAAGTCAGTGCGGGTGGCACCAGCAGCTTTCTTTGGAGCTACTGCAAACCCACCTGTGACATGTAGTTTACATGTGGGATTGGGTGTCATGGTCTTGCTGGGGATGAACCGTGCTGCAGGTAAAGCTAAGCCAGCAAAATTCTATCCACCATCCTCTTAAGTGGAACCAATTAAAATAAAAAAAATTATCTAAAAACATTTTGGCAGAAATAACTGCATATTAATAGTAGTTAGCAACCAATTCAGAATTAATCTCAAGGTCTCCTTACAATGCTAAACAATGCAGAATTTTGTATAATACCATATATATTGCTGTGTATGTACCTATATGAATGCAAACGTATCTGTAACAGGTGTCAACATAGATTTTTTTTAAAAAAGGTAAATAAATTAGATAATTTGTACCTTTGCTTGAAAATAGTGATTCTGATAATCTTCTCAGTCTCTAATCAGTGAAGGTTTAAATGAATAATTTCTCCTTTCCTAATAAGTCCAGATTGACTGATGAAATTTCAGTGAAAAGTGGTTAAAATTCATCTTAGCTTTTCCATGCAAAATTGGATTGCACTTTATCAGAAAACTTTCAAATGCAGTATTACCCATTGTTACATGTACAGCCAGCAACTTACGTAGGGCACTATTTATCATTCAGACAACTTAAGTACAACACAAAAAATCACCTTGAGACAAATGAGAAATTCTCTCCTGGGAAACCCCAAAGTGTATTAATATGATAAGAAGTAGAGCTTCGCTTTTCCTTCATTAAGTCTAGAAGGCATTTCTCATACAGTCATGTAAGAAGTTAGGAAAAAAAATTAAAAAATAACACTAAAAAACCCTCCAAGGTTCAGACATCTTTTTAGTCATATCAATCATTTTCAGTTCAACCAACTTTTTTCATTGTTACAAAAGCATTAAAACCCAGATGGAAATGAGCTGAAAAATTCAATGCCCACAGGGAATCCAGTGCTTAGATAATCTAATCCATTTGGGAAACAAAAAGTTCATGTCAGGTATTTAGTAACCAAAGCAATTACCAGAAGCTGACTACTGAAATTAGGCTGAGTAATATTTCATCAGAATCAATCAATCCTGCTAGAACAAAGAAAATTGTGGGGGATAACAACCCATTCAGTGTTAGTTGAGATAAATAAACTGAAGAAAAATAAAGCAATGATTGCAGTTATTTGCTATAATTTCCTAAATACATTGCTCCATATATAATAAAAGCAATATTTCCAAACCACTGCAATGGGGGTAGCAGAGTGGCCATTTTGATTTCTGTATTCACAGTTTTGTTATTTATGCTGTCCAAATCTTTATTTGCATTGCAATTTGGTCTGCACATCTTTCCCTCTTCACAGTCTCCTCTTAAAAACAGGAGAAAGGTCTACCCCTGAGTAAGCAAGAAGTGTAGCATTGGAGGATTATGCGTTAGGGCAGTTGGCAGGAAACTGTTCCATATAACCAGGGGGGTCCAAAGCAGATGTGCACCTACCTGTGTGCTAGGAATGTTTAAAAAGTACTTTCAACAAAGATTCCTTAAGTTAGGATTCCTTTAAGCTAGGATTCTGGAAACAGTTAAAATTTCCAGAGAGAAAGTGTCAAAAAATACATTTTTAAAAAAACTTCTCTGAAAAAACCCCAGCCGTCTTTTCAAGCAAACAACATTAAGTTTAAATAAATTTCCACCTGTGAACATAAACCAGCATCCATGCAAATGTGTCTTATGCCTGCAGAATCTATCACACCAGGCATTTCAGTTTGATTAAATATTTTATGCTCACAGTTCAAAGTGGCTTTATACTTAGTTTAAAATAAAACCCCTCATCATCTTAAAAGATCATCAAGCAGGCCTTGAACGTGCAGACGTTATGCAAATGCTGGCTACAGATAGGCCTGTATGGGTGAGTACCAGGCACATCTGCTTTGGAAATTTACTGAGTCATACTTGAAAAACCAGAACAATTTCAACTCAAAAGAAAAAATTCTTTGGTATGCTAAGAGCCCAGCAGCAGAATGAGACTTTTCACAGGGAGCTGTGTGCTGAGGACCAGCACTGACTCATTTTGCTCCAGCTAAACTCACATCTCTGCCTAATTAATGTGAACAGGAAATTCAGAGTCAGAAGGCTCTGCCACTGTTACCATGGCCCACCAACAAGCTGAGATCTCAGATATCTCAGCAAACCCCTGGGGCACCACTGCAGCTTTTCTTACCCAACTGATATTTAACATAATACATGGGAGAATCAAAGAGATTGCTTAGCAAACAGCGTGACTAGCTAGTTATCAAGATCCAGGAAGAAATGGTAAATAAAAGCAAATATTCTTGGAGTGGTATTCATCTGGAACAGGTGCTGCTTATTGAACAATTAGTGTCCTAGGTGTTGGAAGATACCTTAGATGAATGCTAAAGAAAAATTCAATGCAAAATTATAAAAGCCTTTCCTGAGAAAGAAATGAGGAGCATGGCTTTTACTGTTTGGTTTGTAAGACCGGTTTGTCTATGTAAACTATGGTTGTGTTTAATAGAAAAACATTTTGTCCCTGAGATGCATCTATTTCACTGTGCTCCTAGTAATACCAGTTCTGTTCCTGCAATGACTAACATAGACAAAATAGTGTCATCCTGTGAAATCCTCTGCCTTTTGCACCTTCTCCTGCTTCCAGAGCATTCTAATTCTCAAAGATCTCACAAGGTTAACAACTCTCTAACATTTCATTTTTTAAACCACTTATGAAATACAGAATTTATTCTGAGGAAAATTAATTATATCACTGATCTTCACATGGGAAAGTTTTGCAAAGAGTTTTTAGCACTGAGCTGCCATACTTCAGCTTACAAATCCACCTTTCCACTGACCTTCAGGGCTAGTTTATGGGATATTTCAAAGGACAAAGATAATCACCCTCAACATATCCAACACCTTCTTGTAGGCTAATTTTTAGCCCATTACTCACAAGAAGAAAATACTGAAATATAGCAAATAATAAAAGGGGGAAAAAATCAAGATATTCATGACTTGCTAACAAGCCTAGCAGGATGGACAGAAGTAATTTAACTCTGCCCTGCTGAGTCACTTGGGTTGTCCATCAATCCAGAATGAACCTAATTAGCTGGTATCAAAAATGCCACAGCTTGAGCAATGGACAAAATATATGAGCAAAATAAAATCAATCAGCATGAGACACCTTCATTTCCATTTACTAAATATTAAGTGCAGTAGTTTGTCCCAAATTAACTCACAGTTAATGAAAGCCTTATTTAACAGTATTCATCTCAAAATCATAACGGAAGAAAGATTACTTCCAAGTATCCAAGTTTATCCAACCATTTCATATTTTTCTAGAGCACACTGTATCACAGCATATTTCAACTTGCATTTGTAACAGAACACAGAGAGCTTTATTAAATAACATTAATGGTCTGTCCTAAACAGATACAAGTAGGGACAAAAATTCATGCTGACACTTTATTATGGTCTTCTACTGCTCTGCAACACACACATCCCCTGCCTCCACCAGACACAATAGCTTAGATGAAAACAGGAGTATCTGTCCAGCTTTCCCCAAAATGCTCCTGCTGCACTGCATGTACACAAACAGCCACCACCTCGAGATTTTTGATAGCTCCCTGTCTTGAAGCAGCTCATCTGGATTTAAGGATGAGATGCACAACTTTGCCTTTTCAGCTGTATCAACCATCACTTTTTACATAACAGCACAAGAGCCAGTAAAAATAGAGCTCCATTTTAGTTCATATGTACATTCTCATTGATTAATGCATTCATTCTATCAACATGAGCACACGACATGCACTAAGAGGTTCTATTTAGCATGCATTTCATTTCACTCTCTTCTCCAGCCTTTACACAGGTTGAAGCTGACATTTCCACCCAGTCCACATGGCAACATTTTGACCTTGCTTTTAGAGGCTCTTTAGCATAAAATAATCTTTGTGGTTAGAGCCTGCAACTTATGCTGAATTATGGGTACTTTACAGTAAGGAAATAAAACAGCATAGTCAAATGCTGACAGTACTCCAGTGCTTTTCCCACAAGTCCTCTGAAGAACCAGCCAATTACCCTGCAATTGACACAAGTGACTGAAAAAAGCATCCTCATTTCTAGCAGTCGTAAATTCATTTGCAAGTAGCTCATCAAAATTAAATGTATACTTATTACAGACACAAAGACATGCTTAAATCACATTAAAGGGATAATTTTATGATACTTGTAATTATTTTCAAAAAAAAAGAAGATTTTTTTCTATGCTGTATGTAGTAATCCTTTGCAAGCTTTAAACTTAAATCTGTTTCTTTACTGAAGTGTTTCCTCGCAGTGTGTGTGAATACTGGTTTGCTATAATAGGATTGCTTGTGAGCATCAGGCTTCTGGCATTGATCTTTGCAGCAAAAAAGGGAACACTGCTCGGGGGGTGGAAAAATACACAGAAAGGACTGCATGGTGCTTTAGGAAAAAATTACAGAAACGGAAGCTGACCAAAATTGGGACTAATCAGTGATGGTTGCATTCCTTTTGCAGTCCCAAGAAACACTGAGAACATTAAAGAGTTTTATCTAATAATAAATGATTAAGATCTAGTATTGGATATGAAACATTTCTAGCACACGATGAGAAAAGGAAGATAAAAGGCAAAGTAAAGGAAATAATGGTAGTACTTATGACTGTTTGATTTTAGGTTTTACTTAGAAGTTGATTCACAAGGCTTGTCACTAGTTTATCTGTGTCTGACACACACGTGTGTATTTATGGACACATTGACACACACTTTTCATCCTTTTCCCTGCAAATGTGAGAACTCTTTCGTTGCTCTAGCTAACAGTATGAATGGGCAAAGACAGAAATTTGGGGCAGAAAATACCCTGGATAACACCATTTCCATGAATCTTGCTCCTCTAGTTGGTATAAATACTTTAATTATGAGAATATTATATTTTTTTTAAGGCAGAATGTACCTTACTGTCCAACAAATGAAACTGCATTAGGGACTGAAATAGACTTTCAAAAGAAAGTATATAACTGATAATAAAGAAAACTATAAAATCAAGAATTAACATTTAAGTTGCAATGCAAAATAGATTGCAATATCCTTCAAAGAGAAAATTATATTTAAAGCCAGGAAACAAACAATTTAGTGAAGGATGACATTTGAATATTCTCCAACAGTCTCATAAAACATTGCAATAATTTCATAGAACCTGGCTTTACTCTTCCTTAGTAGCAACAAACAGATCACAGGTATCAAAATTCTAAAAGTTAATTTCTAATAAAATGATATCATATTTCAAGCTTTAACATTCCAAACCCAACCCTGTGCCTGGGTTTTTTGCATTTATAGCAGTAGCAGCCACTCAGTGCTTAGGATAATACTCATCTTCTGGTTCTCTTTCCAGTCATCTTCCAGAGAGTGGACACCTCTTCTGATTAAGGCAACCTTTCATCACAATTGTCCTGAGCACCAATTCACGCTGCACTGCATTCCAAGCCCTTAAAATGATCTCTATGTAATGCTTCCTAGCAATGGGTAATTACTGATCCACTCCAGGAAGCTGCTTCAAGGCTCCTCATCTGAAGTCTCTGTGTTTGAAAATCCAGATGTGAACTGTTCCAAGGGTCCCTTAGAGCAGGGAACAGAAGAAAATGCTGCTTTCACAGTTCCTGTGCCCAGGAGTGAGAAGGTTCTAGTCCTCATGCAATAGGCTTACTCTTGAATATTTTTCTGTCCTCCTATGTTTAGATTATCATGTATTTAATTTTGCATTTCTATGGTACAAGACAAATAATGTGATGATCCTTCATGGTTAAGTATAGAGTAATTGTAATCAAGCTCCCAAGCTGTGACACGGCTAAAATAACTCCTGACTCTTGTGGTTTTCTATATATAAACGATCTGAATTTAATTTTGGTCTATTCTTTGATAATAAATGATGTCTGCCTCCTTTGCAAAACAAGGCCTCTGGAAGAGGGAGAAGCAGCTACTGTTTCACATGGGGTGCCATAGCCACCAGGGCCAGTGCAGAAGATTTTCTCCTGCACTAAAGTTTGTAAAATTATCACTTTGAAGTAAGGATTTTTCATTTGACTAAACATCTCTGCAATGGAGCCCCACACACATTTGCTGCAAAGGCAGTGACTTTAACTAGCGGTGGGGGGAAGCACTCTGAGGAAAAAGTTTGTAATTATTGACTAATGCAGAGCTAAATTTCTGTGGAGAATGAGAACAGGTGACACAGGATCCACCGTGAAAGCCACTGAGAGGTAACAAACAATCCTGCAAGGTCCTGTGGGGGAAAGGGAAAAACCACATCCCTGCTTTTACTCACCATGTGAATCCCAAAGGAATTCCAATGCTACTTAGCAGGCCACCTTAATCAAAAGTGAAAAGATAAATACTAATTCTACAAATCTGGTCTAATTCCTCACCCAAAGACTGATTACTTGAGATCTGCTCAGGAAAGGGTAAATTTAATCTTTCATTCAAGTTGTAGCAGCTAGATAAATTACAGAAGCCCACATAAAATTGACCTTCAACCACCACTTTCTGATAACACAGTTTCTCACCTTTTCTTTTATCAGATCTGTCTCAAAATTTCCTGCAGCAAGATTTCCCTATATTTAGAAACCAATCAGTGCCAGCAGCTGCAAGAATTGCCCTCCAAGCAATCAAGGGTGGGAAATACATAAGTCAAAAATCCAGTGATGCAGAAATTTCTGATGAGACTTGAAAGGAAGCTCTTAGGAAACTACATTCATCTAGAAATTGAGAGGCAAAACCTTGCCTCCTTCAAAGCATGGCATTTTCAGGCACAGTTCTGAGGCTGGGAGTTTTCAGGCTAAATTTCAGAAAGACATGACTGTCAAAAACTGCTAGTCAGATAAAAAGAAGTAAACGGTCACTACGACTGAAGTGAAGAAACCCCAGACACTTTGCATGTTGAAGGCTCCAGAACACATATTTTACCATGCACATGATGCAGAAAGGAATGTTACTGAAAGAAGATGAAGCAATTTCTTATCCAGCATGATTATATAATCTTATGTTCTTCCTGAGACTGAAACAGGGTACAATAGGAAATATTTCTCACAAAACAGAAGGTACGGAATTGCCACAGCAGTTCAAAATTACCTGATTTGTCTTAGGCAAAACTACTGGATTTCAGAATTGCACTCAGGCCAGAGGAAGGGTAAGACCTAACAAGCAGGGTACATCACAGCAGCCAAGTTAAAAGATTGAGTACATGCTATGGACACTTCCTTATCAGCACAAAGGCACATATTTATCTTGGTTTTTTCAGTGACAGCACAATATAAACGAAGGGCACGTCTATCTCTCCCCTCTCTGCGCCACTGAGCATTCAGCTGCATCAGGAGCAGGGTACAACATCCAGCCCCAAACAAGGGCAACTTACAGCTGCACCTGCACTAAGGAAGCCCTTAAAAAGTAACAAATATTTCTCAAGATAGATGCAATCACCTTACTGTTAAAATGTATGCTCTGATTTATAGAAATTATGATTCTCAGGATTCTCCAGGTTAAACACAAGTAGAAGTGAAGGTAAAAGACATCCTGTCATGTATTTCAGAAGAAAACTGTCTTTGAACTCGATGGCTCAGAAAGTATGCTTCAAGACAGAGAGGTGTTATCAAAGATAAGAGTATGCTACAGTTCTACAAATTTCACTTGAAATGCTGTCTGACAGGATTGCTGCTCTGCTAAATAAGATATTATTAGCATTTTGCACAATTATTTCAATATGTGGCAGTCATTAGCTGCAGCCCGTGGCCTACTCTTGCCTTTTTTCAAATTCTAAGATTTTTAATTTCTGATGTTCTTGCAAAATAGTAATACAACCATTTTATTTCCAAATAGATTCCATTTACAAAAACTTGGCTAATCCACTTGCCTTCTGCAAAACATTTACTAACATGAACCTACACTTGCTTCTCATCCACTACCGCTTAACTTCCAATCACTATTTTGACTTTGGCAAACTGTATCTACATTAGAATGAAATCCAAACAACCCTAAAAAGATCCAATTATCTCTGTTCATTCTCACTCAGAGCATAAGAAATTGTAACAGTTGCTTTCTACTGATTTCATGTTACACAAAATCTAAATTTCCACATTGATGTTAGAAATGTATTCGCCAGTCAGAAACATCTGCTCAAAAATTAGCAAGTTTTTCAATAGAAACACCTAAAGAGTCCATTCACAGCTTCTCTCATGCAAACTTCAGACTATGGACTAGAAACTTGAAATAGTTTCACCTTAACCTTTTTATACTGCAGGACACACCAGCAAATCTTCCTCAACAAGTGATGGTGGGGGGGTTAACAAAACAAACAAACGAAGGGGAAAGCACAGAAAGAAGGTATCATGTCAGTTAAAGTCATAAATATAAGAAGACCAGAAGTAGGCCAATCTGTAATCAAGTTTTAAACAGTTTTCAATAGCTCCCATAATATCACTCCTACAACCAAAAAGAAGGGAAACCTTCAGCTCATAAACAATTCTCCCTAAGTGATTGTGGACAGTTGGTAAGTTTCTTTTGTTTAACTAAAAAAGAAAAAGAAATTATGATCATAGCTATCTACATCTACACAAAAGCCCTTTTTCTTTACAACTCTACTGCTGTAATCATATTGCAGATCCTGTTTACCTCTAGCAATAAAAATGTGTCCTGTTAAGACATATGAGAGTGCTAAAGTAATACAGTGATAAAGTTCTTCCAACTTCAGTAACATCTTTCCATATGAAGCATAAGTCTGACTTCCTCTGATATTCTGGAGATAAAGCCTTGAATCTTGCTCAGTAACTTCAAAAATGCAACTCAGTGTGGAATTGCACTTTTCCAGGAAGGAGCCAGAACATTCTGTGATTCTTCTTTTCTGACATGTTAATTGTTCTTCCATACACAAGGAGAACAGAAGCAGCAGCGTGCCATATTTATTCAATGAAAGTTGAGCCACAGGGGTGATGGTACATTCCTTCTCCAACATCAGCCAAATTATCTCAGTGCCCAACTTTAAGAGGGTGCAATAATACTCCATCATTTGAGATTGCTGGGAGGCTTATGAATCATTTTAACAGCATGAAGGCAGATTGAGATCATCTCCCTGTTACAGGAACCTGGAGACAAGCGGCAGCCCTGGTGAATCATTTTCATACATCCTTACTCCTCACAATAACCTTAAAGAGACATTGCCACACTTCTCAATCTTCATTCAGCATGCACAGGAACTTTCCAGGATTGAAAATGAAATGAGGTCATGTTGTGGCTGCAGTGATACCCACTATTTTCTTCATATATACATATATATATATATGCTTCCAAATTGGGTTACTATAACCTTCGGAGTTATGAGAGAATGCATGACACACACTTTAACCTAAGCACATTTGATAGCAACACTCCAGAAAGAATAAAAAAAAAATGCTCTTGAATATGCTGATGTAAAGTCATTTCTAACAGAATGAGGTACGTACACATGCAAACTGCATACAAACCTTCACTCCCATGCAGATATTTCTTTAATAGAATGAGAAAGCCTTAGATACAACAGCTGTGAATGATGAAATAAAGGTGATAAATTTATTTAATTTTTAGTGAGAAAACTCATGACCCTTGGAAAATCAGTGTATTTGAATACAAGCTGTTAGCCTATGCTCCTCCCAGAAACATAATCCTTTAAAGCAAGCTTTTTCTTTTTTTTTAACTAATCTTTTTATAAGAAAGAATGGATCATAGCATCCCTTTCAAAGAAAAACCTAGTCATATAAATGTGAGGCCATTGAAATTCAGCTGAAGTTTCATCTTTTCATTAGTAGAAAGTTTGAATATTTTTAGGAAAATACCTCAATTTTACTTTCAGTTTGACTCAAAGTAAAACAGCCTGAAAATACAGCAACAGAAGGGCTGCCAATTTCCATTAGGTAAGCAATGCTTACAACTTCTTCCAAAGTCACAGCAGGAAGTGTAACTGTGTTTCTAATTATGCCATAGAGATTTCTTGCATTAAGAAAAAATAAAATACAATGCATATCTCATTAAAGTACTTGTTGAAGGTAAATAGGTCTATCCAAATGGCAGTTTAGGGAAGAGAACCATCCTCAGTTTTAAAACCTAACGTGTCCCCAGAGTATGAGCAATCAACACTGCCTTAACTTGCACCCTCTTTGGGTTCACCCATGAAAGGAGGGAAGGTTGAAGAGAGAAAATGTGCTCTGAACACAGCAATGAGCAGTGTTTTAGAGAGCTCTTAGTCTTGGTGTTTTAAAAATGGTGCTCTTTTCACTTGGCTCTGCCAAACACAGCAGCCTGTGCCGTGCAGGCCGGCAGATTCCAAGGACAGCGTTTGGTGTTGGTGAAAGGAAGGCAGGGCAGGAAGAGGGTTGAGCAAAGAGCTGTCCTCGTTCTGCCCCAGCACAGCCTGGCCAGCCCCTGGAGGGGCACAGAACTCAGGTGGCAGTGCCTGGGCTGGGACACCAACACCCCACGGACGTGAGAACGGCGAGTTGGTGTCAGGGAGCGCAGCGGGGAAAGCAAGGAAAAAAACAGGCATAAAGGAGGATTGGCAGTTCAGAGACTAAAACTCCTATAACATTTTGATGCTTTGGTAGAGTTTCATATTTTAAAAGAAGAGTAATTCAGGCCATTCTGAAATCCACAGCACATGATAAAAACTTATTTTTTCATCCAAGTGAGAGGTCTGCTTCAATACCGACACCGAGGTACAAGATATGCCCCAATCCAGACTACAGGATGCCACCAATACCCCATATCAAACAAACCCCAATGACTTTGGCCTCCCTTGCCACCCAGTCATCACAGGCTCCTAAATTCTGTTTCATTACAGAAAACAGCAGGAGCAGCACTCAAAGTAATATTACGACAATATTCTGCTTGTTGGTAAGTGAACTAGCAAACTGTCAGTCTCTCAAAAGTCTTCAAGATTGGAAGAGATGCAAAAAATTTCATTAATAAAAATATCCAGAAAAAGAACCTATACAATCATTAACTTCAGACTCAAGCTAAACAGCAGGCAAAGCACCCTTCACTTTCTTGCAGGATAGCAGAAATGCTCTTTGGTTCCTGAGTCATGAGGTAAAGGGAGCTTCAAAAGTCATGTTCAAACAACCAGAGACATTCAGAGCAACTGCCCCAGGTAAATTTTTAATGCTAGCAGGAGCCACTGCTGCCAGGGAAGAAGCGTGTCACTATGTGAGAGTGACTAGCACCGGGAGGGAGCAGGTGGGGGATTCTGTTCCTGGCCCACTTTAAAGGGATGTCACTGTGCTCTCGGATTGTGACAGACAGTGGCATCAAAGGTTTGGCAGGATGTGCCGGAGGGCTTCTACTTGATCCTTCTTTTAAAGAGGTGCCAACAAGCTCTGAATCATGGAAGGAAGCAGGCCTCACAAAATACACATCCTTATCAGAATTCTTCTCCAATCTCAGAACAAATATAGTAGAGGGAGTTTCAGAAAAGGTAGGTTAATTTATGGAGTGACAAGCACTGGAGTAGGGTACAGAATCAAGAGGAAAACAGTCAGGGCCCCAGAGGGCCATATGGTCCATGAAGGCTTTGTGCTTCCCTGGCCACGATACAATGTCTGGGTTTCGTGCCTACTGCTGAAAAACAGCAGAGCAGAATATCTGTTCTGCTTTCAGGGGACAGAGTCAGGAATCTGGCACTCCTGAGTTCCTGGGAGTCCATGGCCAGCTACACCCAGCAATGGAAACTGGGTAATGAATGTGGTCCTCTAAAGTACAAGAATGTTTCCATAAGAAAAAAAGAAATATTTCAAATGCAGGACTTCATGCCATTTTGTTTAGCAATTCCCACAGTAATTTTGCATTTGTAAATGGTTCAAACACCTGATGATGAGAGTGGATTCATTCTATATGCTGCTCAAATAGAGAAGCTCTTATTTGATGTAGTCTTCTTTACTTCCTTCTTGAATCTTTTTGGGCAAGTTCATTTGTCTCAACATGTTGTTAAAGTTTAGCAAAATATATGGATTGGTCAGATCATAAAATGTAACAGAAATAATGAAGATTTTGCCCACTTAACTCACAAACCAGTTTCTAGTCATAGCAAGAAAGTCAGTTTTACAGATACTTTTCAGTTTCAATGGCACCACTGCTTGATTCTTGCAGCATGAGGATTTGACTTCCTCAACAGAAATGGGTCAAAAATCAGACTCCATTGATCAGACCCTTTAAAAAAAAAATCAGCAGCTCCTAATTGATTCAGGCCTGCTACCTAGATGCCTTCTCCTTTATTTAACCATTCCTTCCATTTGACCATGCATTTGGTGTCTTCTTTGTTGCAGAATTCCATTTATAAAAAATCCGTAACAAGAATATACGAGCATATTCTAATTCAAATTCACCAAGTAGCAGAAAGAAGACAAAAATCAATTGTTTCAAGACATGCTACAGCAATTCAGCAATGGCAGAGGTGCTCCAAACAATGCATTCTGCTGATCTTATTTCCATAAAGATACACAGAGCCAGGAAACTTGAAATTGTTACTCCTTAACTGGGAGGAGACAACCTAAGGACTACTTAATAGTCAACTGACCACATCTGAGAATACACATATAAAAGACTGAGGTTCACATGCCCAAATATATGCATTGTTTGTGTCATGAAATGGCTCTACAAATGAACCCAGTCACATCAAAGCAAAATCAAACACACAATTACAGTCACAAGATTTATTAAGTATGTCAATAATATGGTATTTAAACAACAGTATTGGACAAACCATCAATGAACGCAGTTTATTATTAATTTGGGTATGTACAAAGGATCGATTACGTGGCTGGATTCAAGAGCAGGTTCTGAACACTGCCCTTGGACGTGTCACACTTGGTGACATTTAACATTTAACCAAAGGCACTACAAACATCTAACTGCAAAAAGCTGAGCACAGTCCACTGCATCCACACCCAGAAGTGATGCTAAACTGGATAGAGGAAAGCAGCAATCACAGGAGCAGCTACCCACTAGCACAGTGTCTGGTGAACAGAAGAGCACAGACTTCTTCAGGCACAATCCCATCCTTCCATTCAACTGGGACTGAGGGATTTCTGGCATTGCTCAAGACATGGATCATAGGGTTGAAATGTCAAGCTAAGAACTAGGATATAATTTACAGTGCAAAATGCATTTTTTTAAAAGTTTAGAGTTGCCTTTATACATGCAAATTCTTTGATGTATATAGGTTCCTTTAAACCCGTGCTAAGGACAAGCAAATCCTGCTGTGAATACAGAGTTGATATTTACAGCCTTCATTCTCTGCCTGCTTAGCTACAGCAAGAAGGCTTAGAAAAATTAAGAAAGTATTAATGCCATGAATCAAAGCTCCAAAATATTTAACTTTAAGCCAAATCTACAGCATTTAAGATTATCTATTTTGTTGTAGCACATGAGGAATGAACTACTACCAAACTGCAAAACAATACACACAAAATGAATCCCTCTCAACACAATGGTATGGAGCTAAATTCAAGCTATGTATACTACTGGAGAAATAATTATTTATAATAAAAGTGTAAGAACATCACGAACAAAAGCAAGTAGCTCATTTTGATTTCACTAAATTACCTGCACTGTTTGTATTTTGGCCAATAAAGGACTCAGATATGTGTCTCAATGCAAGGTTTCTCAATGGCCATTATCAGCACAGGGAAAGGTAACACTTTGCCAAGAATGCCCTTTCTCAAGTTCTCACAAAAGAAATTATCTCCAATTGGTTCTTTTAACTATGACAGTAACTGCCTCCCTTGAAGTTGAGGCAGGATTTTTTTTCTCAATTTGTTTGCATTATTATTTTCCCATACAGCATCAGCCCACTGAAAATCATTGAGCCATTCATTACAACCATAATTACTGCCAGTCTTGATATCAAACTCTATTCAGTGTCTGAACACCAGTTAACTGATGAACAGAGCAGCATCCTGCAGAAAGCAAACTTAGGACCATGTGCCAGAGTTTCCTAGAATACAGGCATCTCCACCAGGTTTGAAGCACTTTCTTGAATACTTGGTTAAATTCTGGCTACAGCTACACCCAAGACCACAGTGTTTCATGGATCACTGAAGTACGAGAGCAAAAGATAACTGCAAATTAAAGACCATTTCTTTTATTTCTCATCTCTGTGCACTTGGCAACTGAGGGTGAAAACACACCCCTGGAAATGGCAAGTCACACCATCAGCAACTTGCTAAGAGCCCTGATAAAAAGCTTAAAAATGTCAGAGATTGTCTTAAAAAAACCCACAACCACACACAAACACAGGAATCTGAGAAACCACATCAATTGTTTAAAGGCTATGCCGTAAAATTGAGGGGTTTTTCAACTGAATTGCACGTGATAGAGTGACTTGATAATTTGATAATTTGCTCAATTCAGCTTGATTACAAGTCTGATATTTTGACATTATCTACTTAGAAGGTACTGAACTAGTATTCAAATGATTGATATTGGAGCAGCAAATCACTTGACAGACAGACCCTGGCAAAAAAACATAATTAAATCATTATATAGATAGGTATTGCTACAAAAACAACCCTATGATATATCATTAGTGGTCAAGAGAGATGTCAGTGCTGAGTCACCTGTATCACAGATGGGCATTAATCAATGAGATACAAGAGCAACCTGCAACAGCTGCGGATTGCACCCATCCTTCATACACACAGAGCAACCACACAGACAATCAAACTGCTCCTGAGGAAGGAAAGAGCACTAAAATACAAAGACTAATTAGTCACCAGACTGAAACAAATCATGTGAGTTAAGAAAAATATACAATCAAAGGCAGATACTGACACTAAATGAGATCTGTAAAAGGAAAAAGCACAGGCATAACAGATGCTGAAGAAATCCTTTCCTCTCTCTCACTGTTCCACAGTCCAGCTGGAACAAGCCAAAAGCTTAACAAAAAAACCACAACAAAACAAGAAAACCCTAACTCAAAACCAAATAACTTTATTTCAGGTTTTTCTCATCTTTTATCTTCTGATATTATATTTCAAATGCCAAAATTTCTATCAAAAAGTGTAGTTTTAATGAGCTAGTTATATTATAGCTGAATTCTCAGCTATATGAGACAAATTACAGTAGTTTAGTTTCTTTGACACTTATGCACACTCATGAAGGCAATTTTTTTGTTATTTTAAAAAATTTATTTTCTTTTTTAAAAGAAAATCCCTAAGAGAAGCAGACCATTACAGGACAAATGGCAGTTAAGACTTTTACAATCACGGATCTTCCTACGATGATAATCGCATTAGACTTGATTCTTCTTCTCCAGTTATGAAAAGTCAGGCATTTCCTCCGAGGGAAACTTAATAAATGCTCCAACCACAAGTGAAACAAGAAAAAGGAGGAAAAATAAATAAAATAAAATAAAATAAAGTGAGAGCTTTTAATTCAGGAAGGAAGGCTTCATTCCAGGGATCCTGCGGATGAGGGAGCCTTTCTACCACAGAATCATTCAAAAGAAATATACACTGCATGGCTAGGATGTGGTAAAGTCTCAGGATTTTTTTTTAAATGTTGGTACACACACTTCCAACAGCTCAGACTTGCTCTTGGTCTGCAAGGCTCTTCAGAGTGGTTCTGCTGTGGCTGTGCCTGCCTGCACACTGCAGGGTGCTGTCCAGGGGCAATCCCGAGCTCAGCACTGCCACATGTCTGGAATCTCTGCCATGGACAGGATGCCTTCAGAGATCCACCCAAAGAAAAGGAAACACAGAGAATGTGAACGAAATTACAACAAATTTTCCATTTTGCACCACTGGGGAAAATAATGCCAGCCCTCTCTCAAGGTTATAGCATGTCTATCCCATAGACTGGCAGATTTTATCTGCCTTTAGGATTTTATCAAATATAGAGGAAATCAGTCTAAAATTTGGAAGTAAGGAGAAGTGTGAGGCAGAATCAAGGAAAACAGCATAGACCAAGAGCTTCAGACACTGAGACCCAAGGACAAGCATCCTTAAATAAACATTCCTTATCATCTGCTCTTAAAAGTGCCCCAGCTACAAGGTTAAGCAGAACAAATACTAGTTTCCTAACTGGAAAACTCATGGTCTTTTCAAGTCCATGTCAATCTGCCTCCTTAACTAACTTGCCAATGCTGTTTTTTAACATATTCGGAAATTTTTGTAGTTTGTTGGGGTATATGTCTTGTATTTTCTTTTCTTCCTGCTCTTGCAGTCTTTCAAAATGTCTTTTTATTTACAGCCTGGATTTTCTCACCTCTAGTTCTAAAATTTTGTGTTCCAACAGGACGTTCCAAATGTAAAAACCAAGCCAGTCAGTTTTGCTATGCCACTTCTGAGCAGCCCTCATTATCACAGGCTCTAAAAGTTAAACATGACACACAGGATGCAGACAAGGGCCATCAAGATCATTCACTGGGTGAAAAGTGCTTTGCTGAGCAGGGACTGCAGCCCTGGCAGTGCTGCTGTGAGGGATGAGCTCAGAGATGATAAATGCTGCTGTCCTTTACCGGGCAGGTCACAGATTAATTCACTTGATCTGATCTGATGGTTCCACAGGGTGCTAACAGGAGCTAAGTGCCACTGGCAATGGGAACTGATTGGTTCAGGAGATGTCATTATCTCTGAAAAAATGCATTGATAAAAGAAAATCATTTCAGACCAGGAGATGACGGAAGCAACTCATATATCACCATAATTTTTTCCTCATTCGTGTAATTTCCAATATATGTGCATATTTGAGCATGTGCCTCCTCACTTGAGTTGGTTCACTTTCATTAGAATATCCTCTTTTTCAAGAGGATTTCTATTAAAGTTCACATATGATACCTTGTTCTACAGTTGCACTCACTGGGCTCAGTTAAAGAACCAATAGAAAGCCCAAGTCCTCTTGCACACAAATTTCTATATGAAACTCCCCGAAAATAATAATTTGGACAACAAAAGTCTTACTAAGTTCTGTGACACACAAAGATCTTGAGCAACTTTGCCATCAGAGCATATTTTCATGATTATCAAATAATTTTTCAATATATTATTGATACATACTACTTTCCTAGTATTTGTTCTTTCTCTTATGAATGTAAGATTGGTGCCTAACTACTTTATTTTTAGCATTCTCTGTCTCCATAATGGCCACTATTATAATCGAGTGTGATCTGTATCACAGTGATTTTTCTTAATTGCATTAAGCCCCAGTGGAGCACCCTATAAAAACCACCCAAAAGCCTCATTTTTCCAAAGCAATAGTTACCAAAAAATGTAGTGTGATAACATGTTAAATACTCTATCTTAGAGAAACACAGTTTAGCTTTGGTTAATTTTAGAAACACACAAAACTTCATTTCAAGCAATTGAAATTTACATTGGGGTCAAAAGAAATTCTAACCACATGGGATACAAGATCATCCTAATTACGGCTGCTGCTCCTTTTCTTTTTGCTATCTATGCACAAATTCTGATATAGCATAGGCTCTTTAGTCTTAAAGTTATGCAACTGAGTTCTTTTTCTTATAAAATTTCAAATTATATTTGATTTGAACTTGAATATTGCTTTAAATTATTTTCATTAAGAAATCCAGAAAATAAAATTTGGCACAGTAGATTAATTTTGTGAATATTTTTAGAATGCACCTTCAATAGCTGTTAATAATTAACTTGATCAATAAAGGGTTCTTAGTTACCCAAGCACAATGATTATCACAATTATTACAAGCCATAAATTTATTTCCCTATACTTAGGGGCTAATGCACACAGTCTGTTCCTTCAGTAAAATGTTTCTGATCTTTTCCCTCAGAATTCTGGGAATAAACTGCATCTTTAATTACCCTGGAGAGCAGGCTACCAAATTGCAAGCATCTATTAGACAAACAGGAAGAAGCAGTAACTTTTACCTTCTTTTCTGTGGCGTTTTGACAGTTCACCAACAATAATTTAAGCAAAAAGAAAATCTGTGAATTCAGGCTATGGTTTTTATGCTCTCTTTCACATACTCAGTTCTGTGCAAGAGCTTACCTAGATGTGGAAATTACACACTAACATTTTTAAAGCAGTAAATCTATTAATTAGTTGCAAATCCTATGTATGTGATGTGAGAAAAAAACAAACAAAAAAACATACAAAACAAAGAAAATCAGAACCCAGCTGCTTAAACTCACCAAGAATTTAGGAATGACATAATGCTTTTATAGAGCTCATTTAAAATAATTAGGATGTAACAACAATGTAGGGCACATGCAGACTCTCTGCAAATACAGCATAATGCCATGTTTTCCTAGTTTCAGTAATTTCCCTCATTTTCCTCCATTGTATATGCTGGACATAATGCCTACAGTCTAAAAAACGACTGGAAAATTGCACCTTTAATCGTGTCCCATTGTTTCCCAGTCATTCCACATTGCATTTGTTTATCAAAGCCACTCTCACACCAGACTCACTGCACTCTCATCTTTCTTCCATCTCCTTTCTGCCTCATTAGAGCATATTTAACAATATCAACTATCAATTTCCTTGTCAGGTTTAAATTAGGATAGTTATTACCTGATCAATCAATTACTCGTTCACGTCAATAAGGATTTCACGTCTCTGTTGCTTTCAAGACTTCGAACTACCTTCCCTTCTATTGCACAGGACAGGTTTTATCCCACTGCTTCCCTTTCCTGTGGCAATAGTTCAGACACAAAACGTCTTGGTTTGGTTGAGCATCTGTCATTCACAGCCATTAATTACCCATACTAGAGGAAATTTTATTTTGAGTTGGAAATATTTCTTTTTGAACAAGGGATGCAAACTGAGACATTGCACCTGAACGTGGCATCACTTGGACTCTCCCTACACAAAACCCAAACGCCTTTAAAAAAAATGGATCAGAACAGCAAGCATTGGTAAATATTTATGTTCTTTCGTAGGTTTTGATAAGAAACCACTTAAAAGATACAATTCTTGCTTACTTTAACATGTTTCTCAAAGATTCAACTGCAGGCTTGCATTGTACTGCTTCTACAATCTCACACTTAATATAAGATGCAACATCTCAGTACATAAGGTCAATGGAACTCCTTCACATCAAATTTATTTTAAAAAAATATATGTTCATGTACCAATCAGTACATAATAATATCATATTAATATAAAACTCATATAGTAAGCAACCTCATGTGAGATAATTTTCATTCTGATATGTTTAAGTTCATCTCTTCTACTAATCCATTTATATTCTGGTTGTTTAATTTTTCTTTTAAGCTCCCTGCCTTAATTTGAAGGCTGTGTTTTGGTCTTTCTGCAATTATACTCATACTGTTGAACACTGCACAGCGATATTTGGTCCTTTTTCCAGGTGATATATTAACTCCTAGATGAAGGCTTGCGTATCACTCCATTCAAAAAACCATTCATAAAGCTCACTTCAATAATTTGCCAAAATACATGTTTGCACAAAGCTATTTCACTCTGATAAATTGTACACATTGCTTTTTGAAGCCTCCTTAGACAATAGCTTTTGTTGAACTTATCAATACAGCAATTCTCATTTAGAGCTTAATTTAAAATTATACTTCTTTTAGTGTCAATGTTTCTTGCTATATTTTTTTTCCTCTGCAAAACTAATTAAATGAACGTTTATTATGACTTTCTTTTCCAAATGATTCATCTTTCTAAGTTATGGATTAAGACTGCAGTTGCCCTTCCCAAGAAATGAATCTTCCCTGCGCTATCAAGAATCATTTAATTTTCACAAATATTATACATTTTCCTCAACTTTTAAGCAAATATTTCTCATAAAGGATATCAATATAAAAAGAAACAAATCAAACTGTCTCAAAATTCTAGCTCTAACATTGTCTTCAACACACATTGTAAGGTTTATATTAAGAAAAATTTACTGTAGTATAGCAAAAGCCCCCATGACTGGCAGGGAAAGATTGAAAACGTAACTATCACCATTGGGATGTCTGTAATTCCTGGGTTTGGTAACTCTTTCCAAATCAACGCTGAGAAACAAGGGAAGTCAGGGGAATTCTGCAATGAGGCACTGCTCCCTGGGCCCCCTTCCTGCACAGTCACACAGCAGGGAAATTAAAAAGCAGCTATTTGAAAACACAGGCATGAAAGTACACTCCAACATTAAAAAAAAAAAAAACCCAAACAAACCCAAACCTGCAGCAATTGAAGCATGGCACGCACACTACAGAAAGACAAGTTCCAAAGGTGGGTGATTTCACTGTGCCAGTTTGGTGGGATATCATTCCTGTAGCCACAGTGGATACTGGAGACCATTCACAGAGTAAACCAAAGCACTAAGCTTCGACACATCCAGAAGCACTGCTCCCTGACAAGTTTCATGACAAAAAACGTCACCGTTAAAGGATAGAAGAAAATTTCAAGTGCACACCAAAAACTACAGTTTAAGGCACTTTCCATATTAGGCAATAATTTTCTCACTCCTGAGGAGCAAACACAGGCTTGTTCCACAACAGCAGCTCATCCATGTCAACAGTTCATGGCTGAAGAAGCTGCAAAGCCACCACAGAGAAAAGCTCAGATTAAAAGAGCTGGCTACCAGCTTTAGGGAAGAGGCTGTGTCATAAAGCACAGAGAAACTGCACTGAAAACTAAAATTGACAGAAATCACTTTCACACATCACATCATAAGTACAGAGTACCTTTGAATGCCAAAATCCTTGCAGGATCCTATGCAAGTCTTTGAGAACAGGCCTTCAGTAAGTCACCTGCAGAATTGCATACAAGTCCCTCTAGAAATGTTATTATTCTTATAGTAATATAAACAAATTCATTTAATTTACTAATTTTTAATTTTTAAAGTAAGACCCTGGTTCACTTGGCAATCAATCTTTGTAAGGCAGCTTATCCTCCTGTTAGCGAGAGGTGACGTGAAGAGGTTTGGTGTTGGTGATGATGGGTGAAGAGAGCAGGTGACACGATGCAGGAGCCCCAGGCTAAACACCACGCACCCATGGCTTTTCTGTGCTCTGCAGCAGCAACGCTCAGGGCCAGCAGCTCTAAGTACTGCTCTTCATGCAGTTGTTATCAGTGATAAATAGATGATATCACTGGGTATCACTGAGAAATAGGCTGGTTCATTTCCTTCAAAGAACATCTCCTAAGTCTAAGGAACTGCTGTAAGTGACACTCCAAGCCTTGGGACAGACAGTAACAGAATGACACAGGACCAGAAAAATGAAGGATAAAAATATTGGTTGCTATCATTTTAGCCAGCTGCTACGAAACACTAACACAGCGTGTATAAAGCTGCTTTAATATTCATCATTTCAAGATTTTAGAAACGTACTTTAAAATTTATGCAGGACATTCTATTCCTGAAGTGCATCCATTTTTCTGTTTGTAATACTACCTTATGAATAAGCCCAAATGAACAGGCACTTTTCCTTTCTCTTTGCAAAACAACTAGAATGCTTAAATACCATGTTAACCTGAAGAAAATTCCAGCATCCTCTATACACTTTGAACACTGGGATTGAAATAGCAGTCATTTTTGCCTTCCAATTGTTAGGCTTCCTTAAAACTAATTAAACTTAATATTGGTTATCTCTAATCAATTTCAATATAATGGGAAAGAATTTGATACTTTATTTCTTCATCCAAGGGCAAATATACAGCAGAGTCTGCAAGAGACTACCTCAGAGACTGAATATGGAATTATCTACAGCTACACTACAACCTCACCAAATTTTATCAGGTCCATACACATTTTCACTTAATTTTCCCCACTATTTATATTAATTTTTTATGAAGACTCAGTCACCCTAAGTGAGATATTGCTAGAAAATTTAGTAAAAAGCAAGATGTGCAAACTACAAAAAATCCCCCACAAAACCCAAACACTATATATATATTTTTAAATCCTTTGTGATGAAACCATGCATTGCTAATTTCTCAACAAAAGCTATTAATTCTGTGAGCAGTGGAAGTGATGAAATTCAGTTCCTGATCAGATATATAATGTGTTTATCTGGGTTTGATTGATTGACTTTGGTGTCCTCCCAGCTGCATTCACCAATGGACACTTTCTAAAGCTGAGATTTTGAAATCTGTTCTCTCTTGTGACAGGTCCCCATAATACAAGCATTTGAAATTCTCTGCCATCTTGCAGGGAATTTGTTATCTCTGAATCTCTTAGCCTTTCACCAAAGTCAGCAGACATGGTGAAAAAGTTCAAAATCTAAGCTGAAGAGATGCAGAAAATACCAGTTATAAACCCTCCTGTCTCATACACAGAAGCTAAAAATGCCTCAAGAACAACTTTGCAGTCCTAATCTCTACCAGTACCCCTGGCTCCCAAACTCACATAAAACAATGCTATTCAGGGTATTTAAACTGTGAAATATATTAGGGGGAAGAGTAATTGCCATTTAATCACTGGTGCACTAACAAGCTGAAGCAAAAAGAATGGATTGATGTTCAATAGCTACATTTAAAAAATAACGACTTCTTTTTTTAATTGGTATTTCATTAGTTGTGCTATATACAATTATGTAATAAAATATTAAATGACACATAATTCAAAACCATAATTTAAAGCTCTATTACGTAGTTTCTTCTACAACAGCCATTAATTTTCAGACAGCTCCCATGAAGATTTACTGCCTTAAATCACACGAGGAAAGAGTGAGCAATCCTGATTTACACTAAAAAAGAGGAAAATGCAACAGCTCTGACATTTACCCAAGTAATCAAAGTTATCCTCAGTACTTGGGCTCGTCACTCATTTCAGTGATTAAGCTGTTCAGAGAAAAACAGCTCCTGTGTGTCCTATAGATGAGTCTGCTGCTTGCCCAGTGAGCTTTCTATCAAATCTTTCTGAAGTCCTGTGCTCATGTGGATTTTATAATGCATTATCATTGTGCTAGCTCAGAAACATGGAGCTGAAGGGACAGGAATAATAATACCCTCCAAATTAATGTAAAAATATCTCAACAATTATTACATTATTATTTCATTCAGGCAGTCACACTCCATTCAAATAAAGCTCCCTACAGAAGCATCCAGGTTGGAAGGAGAAAGGAAGGAGGCAAACACTTCCTGGAACACTGCACAACATCCTGGTAATGTCAGTGGTCCCCGTCACCCATTTCTATACAAACATGCATTGTGCCATTGTGCAGTTATACAGCTGCTAATTCATTGTACATGAAATAACACTTTAAAAGGAATTTCTACTTTGTTGCATATGATAAAAATAAACATGTTTCTATATGTTTCTTCCTGAGACAACTGGGAAAATATTTGTACTTAAGGTGAAGGAGTCAGACCTGCAATGTCTTTTCCAGTTGTAGCACTGTGTACTTTTGTTTCCATGAGATGCAAAAGCTTAGCAATAAATTTCTCTTTAGCCAAATACACTTATTCTTACAGACCCCAAGTTTCCTTTAAATTTATAACTAACTCCATACATATATGTGTTCATATATGTACATACATATAGCTGTCCTAACATCTACCTTCAAATTAAATGTATTTTATCTATATGCAATAAAAAAGGTTGATATACAGTGTCTGACAAAAAAAAAGAAAAAGAAAATACACTATCTACAAGTTCTGATAGACAGCAAATCAAAATAATTCAAGCAACCAAATGCACTTTGTGGAAGTGGCTTATTTCACTGTGTAGGCTAAACGTATTTTGAGGAAGAATTACATTTTTTTGGCAATTTATTTTATTGACAAAGCATATTTCATCAGATATTGCTTCGCATTTTGTAGACAAATGCATGTTGTCAAATTTCCTATTTCCTTTGGTGGATGAAAAGCATTTTTCCACAGATTCTACGCTTCCCTAGAGAGCACAATGAATTCCACACAACAGTAGTTTCTATGAAGGTGTTTATATTACAAGTTTATTTAAAATAGTAATATTTTTAAGAGTATACCTAGAATATATAATGAAAATTGGTCTTCAGTGTTGACATATGCATGATTAGGGTCTGTCACCATAATTAATAATCATGACAGTAAAGTTAAAAGATTAAAATCAGTACCTAATTTTGGGTTCTGTGACTTCAATGTATGCAATGTTTTACTGAAAATTTACCCTCAACTTAGAGTAACTATGAAGTCTTAAAATGGTTGTTTCCAAACCTTTGAAGACAATTCTGATATATTTTCTTTCATTCCAGGAGTAAAGTGTCACCACACTCTATACAGTGCCATCAGACAAAGAGCCTGTTCTAACTTTGTGACAGAACCAGCCTAAGTCAATTAATTCAGATTGTTTGTTAAAGTCAGACTAAGAACAAACAAGCTAACCAAAACAATCCTCTCACAGCCCCCGACAAACCACACTCAAACCACAAATGAAACAGTCCTGTCAAAAATATTGATTCAACAAATCACCTTCACAAAATTTTCATGCAGAAATAAACCTCAGATATTATGAATATTCAGCCCACTTAAAAGGCATATTTAACCCCTATATTCTCACATACAATTCAAAATGCTGACTTTACATGTCTCATTCTCATTAGCATTAAACTGAGTGGAATTCATTTTTCTAATATCAAAGAAGTATTCTTCAAGACAAGTCTGTCTTCAAAAATCACTTGTGGACAGATCTCATGAAGAGCTGCAGAATTATCTGCTATTTTACCTTGAGGGGTGAATTACCAGGAAGTTTAAAAAGGCCCCATTTGTTATGGGAGCATTTGAAGAGCTGTGTCCATGGAATTGTGTAGGCATGGAGAATTTTTTTTTTTAGCCAGTGGTTTTTTTTTTTAGTCCACTTTATTGATAAAATTAGTAATTTTCTTCTACATTCTCTCTATGCAAGTAAGCAAATCTGTGGACAGTAACAGCTTACATATGAAACAAACAGAGAGGACAAAAGAAAATCTGCAATTTCCTCTAAAATACCCTGTAGGAATGATCCACATTTATTCAAAAAGAGCACCATTAGTAAGCAATAATTTTCCAAAATCCAGGAAACACCAAGACAACTGGTGCCAAGGGAAACATTTGAAATGGCTGCATAGTCAGCTAAGGAGACAACAGGGAAGTGAAATTTCTGCTCTTATCCCAAACCAACTTAGTTCTTTGCCACTTTGTAGTCACCAACTTTCAGGGACTGCTACAGAATAGGGCATCTTGCACAGAGCCATACTGATGACTTTTATCTCTCCAAGTGGCAAAGGGCTTCCTCAGTGCCTTATCTGCAGCTAACATCAAAGAATTTCCACCAAATCCTGCTCTCCAGAAAAGGCCTCCTACTCCAAGAGAGAGTCAGCAGTAACGCAATGAACCAAAGGCTGGACGAGTCCATATACCTGTCTGAATTTCACTTACAGAAGATGACACTGGCAGTAGGATTCCATTTAGCTACTCTCATTTAATAGGGCCAATATTTGTTTTCACCCACAATAAACTGAGTAAACTCAACACTGAGTAGGAATAACACCTAACTTACTTTAGCAGCCAGCACCAGGCAAGGACTGCCTCCAGACAAGCAGACACCCATTGCAGGCTGCCTCCCTGCCTACACACCAAGGTTTTGTTCTTTTCTAAGACTCTTCCCCTGCAACAAAAATTACTGTCATTTTTGGAACCCTGTCCCTGGCCACAACTGATGAAAGCCTTCCCTTCTGAGGTCCTCCCAGAAGATGCCTGTATTCCTCACCCACACACAGAAGTTCCACTGGGGTGAACAGACAGTGTTCATCTTCCCTGAAATTCTGCCCTGCCCAAACCATGCTGCTTTGCTTCCTGCAGCACTCTCAGCACCCCAGCATACAGCACACCAAGATTCCGCACTTAGTGAGGAATCAGGGATGGTTTCAAAGTTGTATTTTTGCTTACTCTGTACATCTAACTGGACTGCAGACGGTTCCACCAGTGCCTTAGCAAAACCTAAGGAGGAGCTTGGCCTGCTCCCTGGAACTCCCAGGGAAACAGCATTTGGGCAGCCTGCCCATCTGTCTGATGTGCTGGCCAGGTAAAAGGATTACAGCCAGGGTTTACTGCTCACTGCTCCTCCCAGCTCATCAGCTCTGCCATGGAGAGAGTTCTCAGGGTTCCTGGCCCTCATACGTGCTCCAGATGGTTCTTTGGTAAAGCTTTTCAAAACCATTTTTGCCACCGACATGTGGCAAAAGGAGTCCCAATCAAAATTACTATTTTCAGGGTTGGAGGGAAACAAAGGAAAAGGAAAGCATCAGGGAGGTACAAACGTGATTAAAGGTTGTGGCATAACATGAATCTTCTTCAGCTTTTCCTTCTCTGAGTTTTGCTGCTCTTGGAGTAAATTCATGTCAAAGGCTTTGTTTTCTTTTTCCTGCTGTGGATGTGCTGCAGGAGAATGCGTTCGTAAAAATGAACAGCCAGCTGAGCTCCAGTTGAGGTGAAGGTTTCCCAATTTCACCCATCTGAACAACTGTTTTTTCCCCTCAACACTGCTACTAAATCTCCATGTGATGAACTAAATAGATTAACACTATTGGGAATGAAGGTTCATTTTTTGCACCGGTTTTCAAGCACATATGTGGGTCCATGCACATGCAGTTATCTTAAACAACAATCACTGAGGACTAGGGGAGCAGCCAAAGTCCTTCTCTCCAAACTGCAGAGGCAACCCTTTCTCCTGGCTGACAGAGACCAGTCCATATCCTGATCCTGCAGTCCTTACTCATCTCTATATTTCATTTACATGGGCCAATTTCTTGAGAATTAGGAAGGCACTTGTGCCCATACAGATGAAGATCATGGATCAGTAAACCCTTTTGAAACCCAAGTAAAAGTTGAAAATTGTACAATCAAAATCCAGAGAAAAATAGACAGTAATTTGAAAAAAAGCATCACTGTAAAACAAAGTCCACATTTAAAATTAATAATACCATTTCATATTGTAAGTTGACATACAAAAATATATATTTGTAAGGCCATGCATATTTAGTTCTTTTTCTTCAAGGCAAACTCTTCACTGACTTGCTTTGAAGTCATAAATTAATAAAACATTAGGTGCACATTGATACTATGTATCTCCTCAATAAACCAGAAATATTCAAGCTCACTCCTGTCTTTATCACACAACTGCACTATAAGAGCAGATAGATTATAGCTCACCTAACCAGCACAGGTTAACTAGATAGCTATATTTCAATTAAAGAAAAAAGCCAGTTGTTGCATGTCTTATTATCATACTAAAACATCTTGGCAATAATTAATAGCTACCAAATTCATAGAAATTGCTTTCCTTATTTTTGAAGCAGCTACTTTCTTTAATGTAATGACTAAGAGAAAAGAAACATCTGTTTCTGTTGCTAAGGAGATCTACAAAGAAAAAAAGAGATAAGACAAATATTTAGAATATTCTTTTAAAAAGAAAAATTCCTTCCACTTGGGTTCAACTACATGCTTTATTATCAGTGGCACAGCCAGCTATCACATAACAAAACACCAGTGTGTTTCTCTTTTTGCATTGTGACTGCTCAACTGCCAGATATTCTGCATATTTATTCAGGGACAACGCAGCACAACAAATGAGGATGCCTAGACACACTCACCAGCATCTCTGTGTCTTGAGTAGCTGCAGATGCTCATCCTCAAAAGTGAGTATCTGCATAATAAGCTGGATTTCTGCTAAAGAGAGGGAAACTTCAACTGTCTGTGAAATGTGCCACATGACAGTTATGACAAAGCTAATATTAAAAATAATATGATGCAGTCTTGTAAAGCAAAATAACAAAACATCTCTCCACCAGTAGGCAGATTGTTTTAATGCACATGTTCACAGGGCTGTAATTAACCTGGTGTTGTACAAGCACAGAGCAGCTTGCCAGGGGGTATAAAAAGCTGGGTCAGAAAGGATCTGCATGAAGCAAAGCTGCTTCTGCTGTACATGCTCAAAAATGGAAGGTTAGACCCATCTGCCAGTAAAAGAGGTGGGCAGGTGCAAGGTAAATTCAAATAAAAATCCAGTTATGTTGAGTTTATAATTCTAAATTAATTTGGTGAAACTCAGCCTTAGGTATATTTTGATTTTCTCTACTAGATCACATAAGCCAATAGAACTCATGCTGTTTTCCCATTTCAGGTCACTGTAAAGGTGCCAACATTGTGAGACACGTTTATGTAAATGCAAACTTGTAGAAGGTCCAGTGACACAGGGCAAATAATAGTCTGAAGACAATAACAGGTTGTAGCAAACCACAACCTCCCCTGCACACAGCTTCAAGTTCAAAGGCAGAATAAGAGTGTGGAACAAAACCTATTTGTGTTGTGGATGCTCGTGGCTCACAGAGCTCCTGGGATGGCACAGTGCAGTGCAGCACAGCCCTGTGGCTCTCCAAGCCCCACTGCCTTGTTCCTCTGGGACACCATTAGCACCCCTGGAGGCCTCCCTAATGCGCAGAACTGACTGATTCCTGCACGGTGTCCTGCTCCCCTGTCTCTCCCTTCCTGCAGCCACACCAGCCATCTCCAGGATGACACCAAGCCGTTCCTCAGGCTCACTGTGCCTGGTTCATGGCCCAGCCTCAGCCCCAAGCACGTGCTGCTGTCAGTACTGACGGCGTGGTGCTTCCCAATGACCTCTGCGAACACTGAATTCTGATTCTCACTGTGATGGCAGTTTAATTGTTAGCTACCTCTTCTGTTTCCTTTCTATCACGCCTGATTTTTGAAGATCCTATGCAAGCAAATACAGGTTGCTGACTAGCAATTAACTTGTGATTTAATTTCAGGCTGATTCACAATCAGACTGTACTTTGTAACTGTGTTTTTTATTTGTACTGCTACTTCTAAAAACACAAACAGTGCAATAAAAAGCAAAGGAAAAACCCAAAAGAAAACACCTATTTACCAATATTCCCTTCTCATAAAGATTTTTTTTATTATTATTTTGTTAAATACACAAAAATAAGCTGGTCATGAAGGCAAAGGCACCAGCCTGGTCTGGAATGAATGGAACTGAAAAGCAGCTTTATCCACTCATTCTTCATATGTGTGCTCTATTCCACCAAAAACATTTATCAGACACCTACACAGTCACACCACCTCAAAGTTCAGTCACGAAGTAATTACAGAGGGTTTCTTCCAGGACAGATGCTGACTGAGAACCTTTCCCTTTTCACAAGGCAGCTCTGAAATAGTTCAACCCAGGATTCATCAAACAGGAAGGGCTAAATCATTCTCACAGAACTTCTTTTGAAACCCCACCAAGTTTCCAGAAAGACTTCAGAATCAGTTGCACAAAAATCTAGAATTTCTAGTGCTGAGTTTTTAGTACAGGAAGGAAGGGATAAAACCATAAATAAAGGGCAGATTACTGCAGCACAGACAGGATTTTACATTTTCCACCATGTCAGATACCCCCATTCAGTGCTTGGAGCAGGTTACACAGACTATCTCACAGAGAGCAATCTGTCACAAGCTGTAACTGTTTGCTTTGGGCTCTCCAAGGACAGCCCCAGAATGCACACAATGTCATTTCTGGAGTTTCTAGGCAAGACCTGTGCCCTTCAGTCCCACTTTAAGAAGCATTCAGTTATCCTAACATTTCCCTCAAGCTGCCACTCTAGGCCAGCCTGAATATCTACTGCATTTTTCCCACCCTTTCACCCACAGTCCCACATCCCCATAGAGGGCAAAAGATGAGTTTTTCTTTTTAAAACTATGACATATATTAAAACTTACTCTTAGTTAGAAAAATCAAAGAACAAAGCTCAAATATTTTTCCCCACAGAGCCTTTTTCACAGTTCATATCCCACTCAAGTTTATGAAAAATATATGAATTATAGATTATTATATATGCCTATTATACATGTCCCTTTTCACACAAAATCTCATATCCCACTGAAGTATTTGAAGAATATATGAATTATACAATGTCATGGCATAGAATGCAGATTGTCAATAAAATTTGTGCCTGACTCCAAGAGAATTCTCATAAAATCACAAATATTATCAGCATCTATTTATCAACTCTCAACTTTGTATGTTACATAGTAGTCAGTCAAAAAAACTCCAAAAACAAACCAAACAACAGGACTTCAAACAGATATTTTTTCAGTACATTTTTACTTGACCTTAAGTGATAATTTAGTATTTTTATGTAGTTTTTCCTCACTATATCCTTCTCAGTCTGAATACTCATATCCAGAGTCCACTAAAATGTTTTAAGATACAGTAATTTATTTTTTAAATTATCCTAGTCTTAACTGCTCTGCTTGAATTATTCCCATCTTCCATACATCTGACAGAGGCCTTAATGTATCCAAAATAATATTCAAATTCTCATCTGCTCATGCTCATTGAGAAATGGCAGTGCTTCATCTCCTCATATCAAATCTTGTGTCTTAAAGATGCTGCCAAATAAATTTCTCTCCCAACAAATATGCTTGCAGTGCTAAGACCAATATGTGGGCATATGTTCTGATAAATTTAAAACCACTCCTGAAAGTGGTTAGCCCCATTAATATCTTACTGAACTTCCTAACAAAAGACAAAAATGTAAAAAAGATGGCACTTGGTGATATGGCATAATTTACAAAAACATGGGCAACACCTTAATTCTACTTCTGTGATTATCACACTACAATGACCTATTTTAATTGCATGTATGTCCCTGCTCTTTCATCAGGCTTAATTATTGCTGGTAATTCCAGGACAGCATCCATTATCCTGTATTTATTTAAAAATAAAATTAAAACAAATTTCTGATGCATCATTTCTTATTTGGGATACACACTTCAGGTATGGGGTGAGGAATGGGAGGACAACACTGTAGCAATGCTGATTTATTGGTTAGTTTATAGATGAGAGTAACTTACTCTAAGTAAGTTTGATGCTTACACAGGATGGTAATCTGCCTTTGCTGCCAGAAGAGTTACTCAGGAGAAAAATCAATAGCAGAAGTTGCATTGGTTTTGTGGCTCCATTTCTGAATGCTAGTATTTAACTTATCAAGCTCTGTTTGTGAGTTAGCTGCCTAAGAAATAAAAGATACAAATACTTAACACATTATTTGTTGACTTTTGCTCCCTTTCAAAATCGTTGCAATCTAATAAACCCAACAAGAGGCATGCAAGTCTGACAGTAAAAAGAGGGCTTCTTCAGCAATTAGCTCAAGTAGTTTTGACTGTTCATACCAATGGGAGTTTACAGAAGGTTTTCAAACCATACAGAATATGCTCTTTTTTTCAGAATAGCAGCACTAAAAATGCCAAAAAATTTGCATCCTCCAGACCTGGAACTAAGAAGAGCACAGAAGTTGGCAGTGATGAAGAGGCTGTTTTCTTCCAACTCCCTCAGAAGACGCAAATTTCCTGTCAAGATGCATAAAGCTAAGAAACTGAGTCCTCCCTTGAGGATAAGTCCAGAAGGGTTTTGTTCAAGAAGTTAAACTTCTTTTTCCTCTAAGGTAGTTGTTTTCTAAAGGCTTTGATCCACCATGATGGGATGGTAGCAGCCTTTGTTGAAAAGAAAGCAAATAAAAAAAAAAGTGAACCTAACAAATATGCTGAAATATTGATGTCACAGCCATGGCCTCTGAAGAACAGAGGATGCTGGAGAAGGGCACAGTGGAGGGAAATGAGTCTCAATAGTTGTTTGGGAACTGACTGAGTTTTTGACAGATGCATAAAGAACAAAAGGCAGAAACAGGCAGTGCTGAAGGGCTGGGCAAACCATAGAGAAGGGAATTAACTGGGAAGTTATCAGCACTTCCTCTCCACACCAGGAAACCCAGAGGAACACAAGTTTAGGAGTGAAATAAAGAACAGTACCAGCTCAAAACTGCAAAGTTGACAACAGAACCTACCCAGGCTGAAAACAAGTGATGTCACCAGCACCTGGGACAGAACCCAGGGCAAATTCCCAACCCCAAACCTGCAGCTAAGGAAGACTCCCATGGCATATCAAGACAGAACACCTCCCAAAACCCTAGAGCCCCAAAATAAAACCCCAAATCAGCTGATGTACCATGCTGCGTGTGATCTTGTGGTGCCCATGTTCTTGCCCTGTCCTGGGGCTCTGTGAGGAGCCCTCTCTCAGTTGGAGGAGCTGCTGGAGGTCCTCTAAAGCAAAAATTTCATTGCCAGGGAGGGAAAGCTCTGCTCCTCACAAACACCACTGAGCTCCTTGTCCCAGCTTCTGTTTCGACTCAAATCACACCCAAGTAAACTCCCCCAGAGATAGGATGGAGAGCAGTAAGAAAAGCTTTTCTTCAGTACCTGAAAATCCTTCCTGGCCTAAATATTTTCCACAACAATGAAAATAAGTAACACACAGGATCTAGCCACCATTTTGAAAGTTTAAGCATGCACATTCTCAACCTCAATCACTGTAGGGAATTATGAATTTGGTTTCATGTTCAAGTTTGCTATTGACTTGCTGTCTGACCCTGGGGGATCGTTTGGTGTTATTTTAAAAAACAGACAGCAAAAACAAACAAACCAAGAGTACAGCAGGGGATTTTGAGATTGAGCTATCAGGTGTTTTGAAATTTTCACCAAGGACCTACTTCTGCTACCTTTCCCTGACAAACTGCTGTTGTGATACAGAGCAAAAGTGAGAGCTTCTGGACCAGTATCTTTCATCACTTCATGTTTGTTCTCCTGGAGTTTGGTGGGGGAAGTACTTGTCAATCTGTTCTTTAAATACTTAAAGATGGGCTATGAAGACCCCCTTAAATACAAGGACATATACACAGAGCATATACAAATAACTTACATACACACTAGTTAGATACATTTATAATAATCAAAACAGATTTCAGGAAACCCCTGTTTCATATTTCTAACTATACAGAACCAGCAGAAAACTAATCACGAAACTTAGACTTGTAAAACAATAAAAATAAATCTAAAAACTGCCAAAATCCCACCAGATTTTGGTGGGGTTTTTTTTTTTAACATAAGTTGGAGTTGGTTTTGGTTTTTTTCTGATGGAAATCTATCAACCAAAAGCTATGTTCCCTTTACTCTTCAGCTACTCCCAAGCAGGACAGCCCATTTCCACTGCCGGACACACTGGGATAAGTGTGGTACTTTATATAATTACCTGAATTCCCAGAGCATGTGTACAACAGTAATTAAATTGTAAGGTCTCTTCTGAGCATTCTGACCAGCAGTTAGAGAAACCACGAAAGACAGTTAATGGGAAAGTATCTTCTCTCTCTTTTCTCTGCACGACATATGTTGTCTACACACAGATATAGAACTGTATGCAGCCCGTCATACAGACTAAATAGTTTTTGTTGTGCTCAGAATCTGAACAAAAAACTCATTTGAGTGAAGAAAAAATTATTTTGATGCCAGGAGCAATAAATTCCTAACACCCTCATTTGATCCTGAATTTGTCAGGATGAGCAATACCCATAAATGAGCATGCAGGTAGACAGGAAAAAGGCATATTTCTTTTAGTGGGGCCTTCTGAAGTAATTCAGTTGGGCTGGAAAAGACTGAAGTAGATTCTTTAAAGGAAAGTGCTGAGACAAATTGCTTTCCTCTACAAAAACACTTTCCTGCAGAGATCTTCCCAGGCACTTTTCAAGGATAGATGGAACCACTTTGGCCAACAATATAAACACATCTGTGAGCCAAACAGCCAAAACTGAAGTTGTGAGTACTCACTGACCGGGAGGTCGGCAGTGCTCAGTCCCGCAGTCCTCAGGGGTCGTGTCTTTAGCTCATCAGGGGAGAGGGAATTCTTACTGTGGTGGGCAGTGAAAAGCAAGATGGATCTGTCAGAAAGAAATAAGTATAGCTTTCAGACTAAAAAAAAAAACCCACCTTGTGAAATCCTAACAGTAAACAAAGGCTTTAACAGTGTTTTGGTATTTCTCTCTCGCAGTTTTTAACCACCAAAAGGACCCCACAATCTAGCCACACCAGATGTAACAAAAATCTTCTAGACTCCTCTTTCCATAGGCCTCCTATTGTCCCTCCTCCCTGTCCCAAATGCAGACACTCAAGCACAGAGATTACTTAGTAATTTAATTTTTACACTGCTAAACAAGAATAAATAAGAAGACACAACATCTTCCCTACTCAGTTCAAAAGAACATAAAGAGATGATGATCTTAAGCAGCATTTCTCAAAACTTTAGCATCATAACATCCTTTCCACTGGGCATTTTTATTACAAAAAAAGTTCAAATTAAAATAGTCTTAGATGTCATCACTTCACAGACCATTTGTTGCTTTCTCTGTCAATTTATTATTTTCTTTCTCAGTATGCAATATCTTCTAATACCTGTTGATTCCCACATTTGCTTCAGAATTTCTATTATCCACAAAAGTATTTTTGGAAAAGCAAGTATTACCTAATATGTCCATAGCCTCAGCAATTTCCACCTGGTCAATGAAATTATCCAGGCAGAACCAAAACAATAATGTAAAATGATTCTGAAAGAAACAGATGTTTCACCTTGTATTATGAAACTGAACAATAAGAAATAATGGTGAAGAAGTGAATGGTTGTTCTGCCAAGGAAATTCAAAGAGCTGATGGCAGCCCACTCAAAAAAATACAAAATCCTCACAGGCTGGAGGGGGGAACAGACATGTTAAACATAATATTAGAGACAAATGTTTAATCATAAGAATGTACAATAACCTATAAAGACAAGCTAATGTTTTTTACTGTTATGCATGAAGTTTTAAGGCTACTTTCTTTTAACATTGACAGCATTTCACACTGCTTTATCCACAGCTTTCACTAAATTTAAATTAAGGGTACTTATTTTTGGTTAAAAAAGAAGCTTGATGTATTAGCACTGCATAACTGCTGAGGTTCATCTCCCTGGAAAGGAATAGGCATAATTGTATTTCAGGCCAACATCTTTCCATAAAAGATCATTTTTTTAAATAAGCATCCTGGGACACAAAGAATTGGAAACACATTGTACATTAGTATCATGTAAAAATCTTTATGGCCAGAATCCTGGCATAAGATTTTCTAAGAATATGAATAAAGGTTAAAAAAAAAAAAAACCCAGTGCTTTTAATAAGTAAATGTGAAAGCTGAAATGCAGATAACCTCACTAATTAGGGTTTGGGATGCAGACTTTACTTTCATAATCTCCTTATTTTCACTATTATGCTTACTTTCTTTTGTGCAACCCTATCAACCTGTGCCTAAGTGCAAATTACACTTCTAATACCTACCTCCTGCTTTGGTAATTCTGTGCCATTTACAGTATTTGTTTATAATTGTTAATTCTTTTATACCCTCCCTGTTTGTGTATCACTATTTCAGGAGCTGCTGGATTTGGAACAGCAAGATCCATAAGAGCAGTGTTGGGTTACAGAGATACAGACACTGATAAGCTACCAAGAAAAAGAATAAATCATTTGTGAGAGCTAAAAATCTACCTTATCAGAAAACATCTTTAAACCCCAGCAAAGCCCACCTTGCCCAGGCTTTTCAAACTGATCACAGGGAGCTGCTGGCTGACAGGACACACGGACACTTTCTGACAGCAGCTGAGAAGTTTTTTGGCTTTGGAGCCCATGGTGCCCACGCTGGGACCTCTGTGGGGCCGAGTCCCTGCTCAGCAGGAGGGGACAGGTCCATGTATACATACATACATACATACAGGTCCAGCCCCTGCCCAGGCACTGCCAGCCTGTCACCCACCCTCAGCACCATGCCAGCCCTCGCTGTGCTGCTGGAGTCACCTCTTCTCACAGGGCAATGGGTAAGGAAGAGACAAGCTCATGTAAAAACGACTTCAAAAATCAGGCTAAGGTAAGTACAGAGCTTTTCAAAGTCACAGGAGATGTAAAAGCCTATGACACTGTAAAAAAGCGCAGCAGAGCTACAATTCTAATTCTCAATTTTTCCCTTGTCCTCTTAACATGTGGAAGGTCCAAAGAAAGATGAAATTGTCTAGCTGTAACAGAATTTAAAAAAAAAAAAAAAAACAAACAAAACCCAAAAAAACCCTGTCATAAATCCATGTAGTAAATTAATAAAAATAAAACCAGGTTTCATGTTTCATTACAGAGCTGTCAATAAAGTACTTGTTACCAAGACTGACTAAAAATACAGTCTGACAAGTTCTAATACTTTTTTGCCTTGAAGTAGCTTTCTGTGAGAGAGCAGGGGAGAAGTGTTTGTAAACATCAACCAGTATTTACAAACAAGCAAGAAAAGAAGCAAAGCCAAAGGGAATGAAGTTGTTCCTTTCAGACATCTCTTCGAATAATACCAGATTGTTTAAAAATAATTTTGGCAGGTACTACAAAACCAGCATAAAAATGGAGCACACTGTTTCTCAAAAGAGAAGTCACAGTGGCCACCCCACTGCAGCAGAGTTTGCCCATTTCCATAATCCTCTCCACATCAATGCCAACGAGGCACACACGAGCATTAAAAACCCCAGGGCTCCCCATGTGCACCGAGGGCAGCCTCAGGCCCCCGCTGCCATCCACATCCCAGCTAGCCCAGCAGGGCTGGGAACCACAGCAGCAGGGCTGGGAGCAGCACTATGAAGAGGGTTAAATAAATGGAAGGCAGAGTTGAAAATTACTTGGAGTGCCACTGGAAGAACTGATATAAAACCCCATAATTTTAGTACGTGCTGCAAGATCTGGTCCTTTAGAGTAATCTGCCAGGACTGCCGAGATGCTATCTACGAGCAGTCAGACACTTAAAAACTTGGAGAGAGGATTTGGCACACTTGATGCTGCTGCATGTCTTGCCCTCGGTAATGATTAATTAATGAGTCGTGTTTCTTAGATGAAGGTTATAGATTACACACACAGTAATGATAGAAATGAAATATCACAGCTGCAAGCATCTAAAATCCAGGGAACAGCAAAATCTACATAACACAGACAATTTGTCCTGGTTGGTACCTACTCTATGTTGGGTTTTATTCGTAGTATTTTTAATTTTTTTTAATTTTTTTTTTTTTTTTTTTTTTTTTTTTTTTTTTTTTTTTTTTTTTTTTTTTTTTTTATTGGGATTTTTTAGGGTTTTTTTTTCCTTTTTTTAACATTGCTGTTGTTGGTTTTGGTGGATGAGATCATTCTCTTT